>JABAKD010000028.1:7041638-7167131 GCA_012845835.1 Undaria pinnatifida
AGGCCGATTTTGATTGTGAGTGGGCGTATATATAGTGGAAACTACAGATAGATATAAATTTATGAAGAAATAGATGTGATGTTAGATCACTTCAAAATTCCCCACCTAAAGTAAAACACTACCAACAATTATTATTGCAGTCACTGAAGAAAAACATTTGTTTATAAAAGAATAGGGTCCCTCTGTAATAGAGTGCCCTCCGTAGAAGGATAGCTTTATAGATTCGACGTGAAGCCATGTCATGGTTGAGGTGAAACCACGTGACTTTAGATGTCACATTCACGTCAAGGCCATCATAGATGGGCGATAATGTAGGTGACGATGATGGGACAAGCAGGACGCCCAACATCTCACTACCTGCTCTACCTGCTCTACCTGCTCTACCCAGCCCTATCGTGGCTAGGCATGTGTTGTCTGCCTTTTAGAGTCCAATGAAGAGGAAATGTATAAGATTTTGAGTCTATCCAGCGAGCCATGAGGAGAGACCAAACAAGGGCACCGGAACCCATGAGGAGCACGCTTCCCAACACCGACCAACCACGCATCCCCCACTCGGAGTACCACCACAATTGGCGTCGTCGGCAGGACTCATTAAAATTTTCACCCACATAGTGTAGGTCTAGTACAAGTACCAGCAAGCAGCTTCAAAATGTGAGTATTGACCCGAAAATCGTCTCGAACTCACACCTGATAAAATGTTAAGAGTGACAGCGTATCAATCTGGCGTCCCACAGAATTATTATTATTATTATTATTATTATTATTATTATTATTATTATTATTATTATTATTATTATTATTATTATTATTATTATTATTATTATTATTATTATTATTATTATTATTATTATTATTATTATTATTATTATTATTATTATTATTATTATTATTATTATTATTATTATTATTATTATTATTATTATTATTATTATTATTATTATTATTATTATTATTATTATTATTATTATTATTATTATTATTATTATTATTATTATTATTATTATTATTATTATTATTATTATTATTATTATTATTATTATTATTATTATTATTATTATCATTATTATTATTATTATTATTATTATTATTATTTTTGTTGTTGTTGTTGTTATTATTATTATTATTATTATTATTATTATTATTATTATTATTATTATTATTATTATTATTATTATTATTATTATTATTATTATTATTATTATTATTATTATTATTATTATTATTATTATTATTATTATTATTATTATTATTATTATTATTATTATTATTATTATTATTATTATTATTATTATTATTATTATTATTATTATTATTATTATTATTATTGCCCTCCGGCAATGTAGCGTAGATGCCTTTCCGATGTAAATCGAATATCCTTCCATAAAGCAGCAGTAGCACCTAATATGAAGTCGAATGATCGCACCATGATGCAGTGGTATCTTCCGCCAACCATTTGCCCATTTCCTTTTCCCACATCTTCTCCTTTTATCTACTCGTCCCTTTCCCTATATATACCTGGTATGTTATAGCTGAGAGTCTACCTTAATCCTCATCAATATTGCCACCCCAGGCCAGTGGCCGTAGTCCTCCCGATTCTTCCTCCCTTCCCCTCGCGGCCTGACGATCCCTCAGAGATAGTCTATATCGATGAACTCTGCGCGAAATCGCGACCTGAGTGGCCACAGAAATGATTTGGAATAGTCGCTCCTTGCACACGCTTTTCCGCGCTAGGGACGATGCGTCCGTCCCTCCAACGATGCTTGCCGCTACCTGATCTATCAGGTCGCTGCCTTCTTTACCGAGGCGCCCAAAGCTTTCCACCGCGAGGGTGGCGAGTTTGTAGCTGCGTTCGTCGAAGGACACCTGTCCCCGACGAGCGTAGTGGTTGCGCTTGCGCGCCTCGGAAGTGGAAGCCGCTGATCCGTTTCGATCCGCGCTTCCTGCCCGCATGTGGACCCCTGCTTGTGGGTCCGCATACGTCACGTCGAGGAGTATCGACTTGTCGCGATACTCCGGTGCCGTAGCATCTCTTAGTCCACCTCCCTCAATCACGATGTCCATTCGCAAATCCCTGTCTGCGTGGAACGGGGCTCCGCTTTCCACCTGGTGGCGGACGGACATGCTCTTAAGGGTGCGGGAGAGCGCGTGCATGAGGGGTTGGTGCTGGTTCACTTGCGCACCCGCTCGGTGACACAATCGCGCATGCCGCGTATTAACCTCCGCTTCACCGCAACATGGGCATTTCGCCGCGAGGAATTCCTCTATCCCCAGAAATCTCTTCCCCGCAGTCACGAACTCTGATGCAGGGATGGTTCTAGCTGAGTCTACAGGTCTCGCCCTTAGGAAGGCGGTAGCCCCTGATCCCGATTGACTCCGTTGCCGGGCCCTGGCCAAGTCTCGTGTCTCCTTCTCGCCTTGAGATTCGCTTGTGTCTTGCTGGGGCCTCGTCTCGGGGAGCTGGTCCAGCGAAGAGACGTGCCTCTCATAACGTACTCGGTTCACCAGTTTACCCAGTCTATGCTGCGCTTTGCTGGAGCTGATAGTTTCGGCGTCGTGTGCAGGCAATACGTCTGCAATTGATTTGCCCTGAGGCACCTTGTTCTCCTGCTCTAAATGCGCTGTCTCGCCAGCTTTCCGGCACGATGTTCGCCATGGTCCCCTCTGGAACCCCATGCACATCGCGCAGGTCCCTGATGCTGTTCCAGATGCGCCGCACGAGGTCAGAATCGGGCAGCTCCCTCCGGACTTTGTTCCCTATTGCCCCGGATAGATCAGCAAGTACCTCTGGCACCGTCGCCACCAAGCTCCCAACGGATGCTGACATCCTCCGGACTTCAGCCGACGGCAGCCCAAACCCTCCGGCCCCCGTGGACAGGCTCGCCTGCGCCTGTTGATGGGGTTGCAGGGTCAACATGTTTGTCGGGCACCCGTCCGCCAAGAACGATGATTCTTCTGCTGCCCCCGGGAGATCGAGCAATTTCTCCAGCATCCACAAGGCGTTGCCATCTGCTTTTTTGCATGCAGCCAGCGATAGTTCTGGGTCCATCACGCGTTCAAGGTAGAAGGTCCGTTGAACCATGGAGCCGGTGGCAATCAGGTTGGCTGATTGCTTGTCCGGCATGCGCGACAACATCCGCGCAAGTTGCTCCGCTCCCCCGTTTCGGACTATCTCCATTGCGCTCTCTCTCACGTACTCATCTGTGCCGATGGGCACCCCCACCACCTTAACCCCACCACGTTCGGCGATGCTGACGCCAATGCCTTCAAGAAGGGTGATTTGTTCCGGCGTAGGTACGTGCCCCTTTGGGGGCAGGGCAACCGTTTTGCTCGGGTTGATCGCAATTCCGATTTTGGACAGCTCACGCTGGAGAAAGGGTACCACTTCCACAGTATCGGGTGTGATTTCCATCATTCCGATGCTAATACCATCTAGGTGGGCGAATGTCTCTACACCTCTTGGCTCGAACTCCTCCCGTGTCCGCTTCAGCACCGCCAGGAGCGGCATGCAGAACAACGCCGGCCCCATAGCATCACCTTGTTGTACCCCGCTGGAGCAGTCGATCTTCCGACTTTCTCCCGATTCCATCTGAAAAAACACGGGCGCAGACATCTCGCCGTAAAATTTTGCCACGAACGGTGTAAGCGCCGGCACGCAAGTGGCTGCCTCCGCTAGCATAGCAGTCCGCTTCACTGTGTTGA
This sequence comes from Undaria pinnatifida, assembly GCA_012845835.1. Classification (NCBI taxonomy): domain Eukaryota; class Phaeophyceae; order Laminariales; family Alariaceae; genus Undaria; species Undaria pinnatifida. The sequence goes on from JABAKD010000028.1 coordinate 7,045,338, forward strand.
ATTTGTTGGATCAATCGGTGAGGATCAGCCAGTTGTTTGCCTCGTGATGTATTCTTGCGCGTAGCGCTACCTGTTCCACCCCCCCTCGTACTCCGACCCCAAACTGTCTCGCTTCACGGTTGGCCTCCTCCAGCCGTGGTCGCCACTGCCGCATTGTTCCGGCCGCAATAAGCTGCCTCCACGTCATCCCCACGCACACGGGGCGGCATTTTTCACCCAGGGCAGTGAGGTTGGATTGCAAGAAGAGCTGCCAGAATTCAGGCGGGAAGGCGTTTGGATCATCGATAATTCTTCTCCAGAAGGCTTCGATGCCAGCTCCGAATTTTTCGCGCCCAAAACCAGTCCTGATTATTGACTGTAAGTGCGAGAATCGCAGACCGTCGCTTTCCGCGCCTGATAAGGCATTGCGAGAATTGATTACCTCGAGGGCCACCTGTGGGTCGAACTTTTCCTCCGGGCGCCAGTTGGGTACACTCCCTTCCACCTGGTCGGTGGAACTTGTTGCCACCGCTGCCGCTGCAGCTTCGGAGACGCAGGCCTGGTTCTCCTCCTGGAACTTTGCTTTTACGCGCTCCCACGTTTCGTCGTTCCCCGGCGCGCGCGGTTCCGCGAGAAGGCTGCGTGCTGCCACAGTGACCCCCCCTCGATGGCGGCATGCTGATGATGCCCTCTTAAACATATCAGCGTCCGTCTCTTCTCGGACTTTGCCGATTTACCTCGTAGATGTTCGACGGGTATACTCCGTTAACCACGGGAGCAAGAGGGTGAGGTCACCGCGTTCGGCAGACGCAAACCTCTCACGCCGTTTCATTCGGCCATCCTGCGAGTGTAGTAGAGCTGGGAGGATGTACCACAACTTGATTGACCTCAGCAGTGATTGCGGCGTCTCCGATTTGTGTGGATTGACGATGCTCTCCCAAGGCGTGATTGAGGAGGCCAAGCACATGGGTGATAAGCTTGGCATGGGCAGTAGCCAGCCTCGGCTGCACTTTGACAACAGTGGCGAAGCGTTGTTGGAGGTCCTCAAGGGGGACATCATCGAGCGGTCCCGCAATTCCCAATGTGTTTTGGTCCCAGGGATAGCAGAGGCCATCCCGGCGCTCTTCCTCGCCATCGTCAGGTCTCCCCCCGAGTCCCGCTGCCGTCACACGTAGTCCAGGGTCGGCCTGAACTGCCGCTTCTATTGCTTCCCGTCTTCCATGGCGGACTGTGCATCCCCTTGCTCCGCAGAGAAACGACGCCTGCGCCCCGCCTCGTCTGATCGCATTCACCATGCACCGCGCATGTATTGCATGTTGACGTCCACAGGGCAACCCCACCACTCGGTGTCCCCGAGCAATCGTTGAGCTACAGCTCCCACAGCTCGTACCGCTGTGGTCGTCTGCAATGAAAGCGCGAAGATGCGTTACGCTCCCTGGTGCTGACCCTCCTCCCTCTCCGTCCCCGCCTTCTCTCTCTCCACCGCCAACCCTTCCTTCGGCAGGGGCCGAGGGAACCTCGCCGCTTCCATGTCGAGGGATTCGCCCCCGGTTCGTGGTGCCTCCTCTCCCAGTTCTCGTCGCTCGTGTTCCTCTTCCGGATCCGCGCGGTCGACCTCGTCTGCCTCTTGTGCTTCTCCCACCCTCCACTGCACCAGTGGAAATAGACGCAGTCGCTCTCGATGTTGCTTGGGTGACGCTGGGCTGTGTTGGGGGCGCGCGCGAGTGTCCCGGCGCCATCGCCTCCCTGTTTTCGGCAGTTCGGGAGTTTCCCGTGGTAACAGGTACAGCACCTCCTGGATCCGTCTGCTCCCTCCCCCCCGGGTCACCTTCTGACGCTAGAGTTGCACCTTCCGGTGGTGCCACGCCCGCTGCTGAAGGGTCGCTCTCCCGTGCCGGGCCCGTTCCTTCCGCCGTGCCCCTCACCGCCGCTGGGGTGGCGCTGGGCTGACTCAGGGGGGGGGGCAAGGGTCCCGCCACCGTGACATCCCCTTGTTCGGCCATGAGGGTGTTCTCCCCGGTTACACAAGAAGCGGCGCCTCCTGGCTCCGCCTGCCCCCTTACCCTCGAGTCACCTTCAGACGCTGGGGCTGCTCCTTCCGGTTGTGTTACTCCCACTGCTAATGAGTCACTCTCCAGCACCGGGTCTGTTCCTTCCGATGTTACGTCCGCTGCCGTCGGGGAGGGAAGCAGCTCGTTCCCTGCCTCAAACCCGCTTTGGGACCCGACGGTCAACGCTGCCGTCGGGAACGGAGGAAGCGCCTCCCCCTCCTCTAACGCATTTCGCACCCCGAGGGTCCACCTCGTTAGGCGGTCCTCCCACGTCTTGGACATGACGTAGGATGTAGATCCTTCGGATCGGGAGTCGGAGTACAGTATCCTGCGGGCGGATGCCGTACGCGGCGAAGATCTCACGGTAGTGACCGGCTGCCGCTCTCCATTCTCTCGGTCGGGGGAAGTCAAGGTAGACGCCTTGGGGCAGGCCAAGAGCATCTCCGAACAGGGTGCACAACAGGAACGAGGAGGTTGGGCTACTCCCATGGGTCCTCACCATCTCCTCAAAAGTATCGTGGGAACCAGTCGTGACGTAACTAGCTGGGTCCAACCGGGGGCCATCCTCCTCCAAGAGATCAGCGAACTGCAGGGCTCCCGCTACTGCCGGCCACCGTCCCCCCGGGCGTGGCCTTGGAAGGTCCTCAGCCAGCTCAGCCGGATGAAGAGGCCGATTTCTTGCCGGCCATTCCGAGCGACACGTGACGCATGGTTGTGGGTCTGTATGCCCATTCGCGAGGCATTCCGCACGGTCTAGCATGCAGCGGGCATGTACTTGTTCTCCGTGGGGACACGGAATAACCGCCCATAAAGAGTCCACCGCCGAATCCCCAGTAGGCTCCTCTAGTGCCCGCCCGCAGTAGGCGCAGGGAGATGCACCCCTGCTTCCCGTGGCATGACGCCTCTCTACTGCACTCCTACCAGCGCCTCCTTGTTCAGTTGGTCCCGTGTGTGAAGGGTCGTTCTCCGGCGTCCGGTCCGTTCTCTCCGGTGTCGCTGCCATCGCTGTTGAGAAGGAAGGAAGAGCATCACCCGCTTCCAACGCGCTTCGGACCCCGAGGGTCCACCTCGTTAGTCGCTCTTCGCATTCGGCGTCGAGACCTAGTAGATATTGTAGGACGTGAGGTGCGATGTAGAGTCTTTGATTTTGAAGTCGGAGTAGGATATCCTGCGGTTGGATGGCGTACGCAGCGAACAGCGTACGGTATCGGCCTGCCGCCCTTTCCCATTCCCTCGGTCGGGGAAAATCAAGGTTTGCCCCTTGTGGCAGGTCAAGCGCATCGCAAAATAAGGAGCATAGCAAGAACGAGGAGGTTGAGCTCCTTCCGTGTGCATGTAACATGAGCTCGAACGTACCGTAAATGCCAGTCGTCACATAGTTGGCTGGCTCCAGTCCGGAGATGTGCCGCTGAACGCGGATGGCGAACTGCAGGGCACCTCTCACCGCCCCCCACCTTCCCTCATGACCGTCCATTGATATCCCTCTAGCCAGCTCCGCCGGGTGGGGAGGTCGGCTTCCTCCCGGCCACGCCGAGCGACACGCGACGCAGGGCCTAGGATCCGCACGCCCTCTCGCGAGGTTTTCCGCGCGGTCCAGCATGCAGCGGGTGTGCACAAAGCCTCCATGGGCGCACGGAACGGGTACTCGAGCGTCGTCTTCCCCCGACTCCCCACTAGAGTTATCGAGAGGTCAACCGCAGTACGTGCACCAAAATTCCTCGGACTCCTCCAATCCCCTTTCAACGTCTTGACCCCCTTCACCCTGACTCGCGGCCTCCTCTACACCCGAGGTTAGTGATCGCCACAATATCTCCAACTGTCGTTGTTGGTGAGCGCCATCCGGGGCAGTGCGATCGTATCTCATATGGGTTCTGGGCACTATTGCCGTGAGTCGGAACGTTCTCCGACGCGAGACTCCTGTCCCGTCTCGGATAGCTACCCCAAATCGGTCGTCCCCCCTGCCGTCTGCTCCTGCTGCGCTTTCTACGGCACACCTCCTGTGGACGAGCCAGCCACCAAAAGTGAACCTCTGGTCATCCTCCAAGTGCCTGCTACAGACCCCACACGGCGCTCGCACTTGTTGCTGGGGGATCGTGCCCCGCCATTCTCCGTGGTGGTCCTCCTCATCTCGCTCTGTGAGATTCCGCGATAAGTCCACCACTTCCGGGGTAATGTGCTCTCTTCTCCGGAGGCGTTGCTCAGCTGCAGTTACTCTGGCTCTGATCTCGTGTTCTTCCCTCGTGTTCACCGACCTGCAAAGGGCCCGAATCCGTTGGAGGAGGGGGTGTAGATCGACCTCTTGATGCTCCTCGTGCAGAGCCGGGTTCGGGCACGTGACTAGGTGTACCCCTCCGAAAGTCCTAGCTCGGGGGATTGCGTCCTCGCAAAAGCCTAAAGCACAACGGCGGTGTGCGTCGCACGAGCAGGACACTTGTACGCAATTAGTCTCCTCAACCAGACCATGACAAACGCTGCATGTCGCTCGCCGCCTCCTGCCTGCTCTTGCGGCCCTTGTTGTCAGCCTTGCTTCCCCGTCAGCTGGCATATCTTGCCACGCAATCGCCAACACCTCCACCATGACCTCATTGCTGTGCTGGCGGAGCGCCATCCCGTTGCCCTCGTTGACTGTTTCGGTCGCCCGACATGCCGGACACCGTAGATCGGCCTCCGTTCTGACTCGGAGTGCGGCGTAGCACGGAAGGTGCAATCGATGGGAGCAGCTCTCTAAATATACCAAAGGAGAGGCCAATGCCTCATAGCATACACAGCAGTTTTCCGGGGGTTCCTCACGGAGCTGGTTTTCTGTAGGCGTCGGCGATGGTGTCCGTGGCGGAGAGGGAGGCAGCTCGGGCGTCGGTACGGGTGCCTGACCCCTTCCCTCCACCGTCCGTGTAGGCGTCGTCCGTGACGGCCTTGGCGATGCTGCCTCTGCCGTCCTGACCACTTTCTGCGATGGCGTTTCGAGCGCAGGGACCACACTCGATGTCAAGATAGATGCCGCCGTCGAGGGATAGCCAGTTGTGGGCAGCTGCGGCGGCGGCGGCAGTGACGGTGACGGACTTGGCGATGACGTTGTGGGTGGCCTGGAGGATGGAGAGGTAGCTGACGGCAGTTGCGGTGTCGTCGGAGGGGTCGAGGCGAGCACCGACATCGTTAGGGAGGGGTGTGTCGACGATTGAGACTCCCCCCTTGATGCAGGCTGTGGTGGGCGTGACTCGAAGATTGGTGCCTGTGCAGGCCCTGATGTCTGGGGTGGTGTCTCTCCTATTAGCGGCACACCTTCTATGACAGGTGTGCTTGAATCCCCAAGTGGAAACGATGGATCTCCCGTTAGCGGCGCACCTTCTATGACGGGTGTGCTCGAATCCTCAAGTGTAAGGGGTGCAGTTAGGGGTGGTACCAATTCCGTTGTCGGCGGCTGTGATGCACCAGGCGTGTCCGGAGGTTGTTCCGGCAACGACTGTGTTGGTTAGGAATGTGTTGCCGACGACTCCATCCGTGCTATCATTGGCTGGTGAGGCGACACTCCGCGGAATAGCCCAGTGAAAAGCTGCCTCCCCCTTCCCCCGTCCGATGATCGCGCGCTGATGGTAGCAGCTAAACGGGTGCGCGCCCCCGTCCTGGAGGATATGAGGCCCTCCGCAGGTGCACTGTTCGTGGCCCGTCGCCTTTTACCTGCGGCCGTTCCCGGAGATGTGGACAATCCTAGTCGCGGCGTTGCCCCGTCGGAACCTCTTTCCGGTGCGTTACCACTGTTGGGTTGGCGGTCACCTCTTCCCGCCCCTGCCCTACGTCTCTCCCTACGGGACGGATTATCCTCTCGAGGTGTACTCCCTTGAACAGGGTCAACTTCAATCTGATCGATGCTTTCTTGACGTCGCCCCCCACATGTTCCTCTCTCGGCGGGGGCGGGGGGGGGCGTTCTTGAGACCCGGGAACCTGCTGTCGCGCCCGGTGGTAGCGGAGGAGAAGACCCAGACCCTATTCCATCATGAGCTCCGCCACCGCCGAGCGTCATCCGACACTCCTGCTGACTGCTAAGAGTTGTTTGGCCCCGCAAGGGTCCCATGCGGATAAGGCTTCCGCCCGCAAGACGAGCGTCTTGAGGCGTCGCTCTGGAGTGCCGGAAGGTCGGTGCTGTGCCTAAAGGCCGAAGGTGGGGAGACATTGCCTCACTCTGATTGCCGCCGCCTGCGAAGGTCGCGTGGCATCCCTGCTGACTGCGCGTAGGCGTAGGCTCTCCAGTCCCCCCCGTCCGGAGGAAATACTTATTGCGCATCGAGCATCTTGATACCTGTGACTCGAGTCCCGAGAGCCCGGTGTCGCGCCCGGTGGCATGAGGGGAGGATTGTTTGCTCTCCTACTAGCCCTCGTAGATGTTCCCGTCCCTGAAAGGCCCCCCCAAACAAAAATGTTCGCTCCACGACGTGCATCCTAGAAACTCGAGTCACGAAACCTTATAATATTCTGTATACGTACTCCTCCCGATATTAAAGCTGGGGGGAAGAAAAAACAAAATAAACCGCCTACCATACACATGATAGATAGAGAAGTATACTGGAAACTACAGTACTGAATTTATAAAATGGATGTGATGTTAGATCTAGCTCAAAATTCCCCACCTAGAGTATAAATACCAACACTTACAATTATAGTAAACAAGAAATAGGACCCCTCCTAATAAAAACTCGCCCATATAGACTATTAATAGTATATTACAAGTACCAACTTGTAACGCAGCTTGCAAACATGAATATTGACCTGAAATTCGTCGAACTCACGGCTGACTTCCTTGAAATATTTTTTTTATAATATGTAGACTATATAGACTACTCGTATATATTATAGGTCTATATGTGTGTTTGTTTTTTAACAGAACAATATAACCCCTTCCATTATTATGATAAAACTCACCCACATCGCATATTACAAGTACCAACAACGCATACTATATAGACTACTCGTATATATTATGTGTGTGTTTGTTTTTTAACAGAACAATATAACCCCTTCCATTATTATGATAAAACTCACCCACATCGCATATTACAAGTACCAACAACGCAGCTTGCAAAGATGAGTATTGGCCCGAAATTCGTCGAGCTCACGGCTGACGTCCTTGAAATGTATTTATAAAAAGTGCCCTTCGTTTTCGAGTCCGTCTGTGATCATGGACCAATAATAATACTGTAACTACGGTCAACCACTGACCACTCGCGTCTCCTCCTAGTTATGTTTCTGTACCCCCGCTCAACCTCGGCTTCCAGCGTCGCCCAACCACTTTCCTGCTGCCTGCAGCGTGTGGCCCGTCCGCTCTCTCTTGCTAACTAAGTGATGCCGCTGCGAGTCCCGTTTAGTGACATGCCTCTTTTCGATGTGATATCATACTGAGTACTCCGTATGTTCCATTCCTTGGGCATTCGATGGTCCATCCGACCTTGGCGGCCGAATTCCTTCCAAGGGGCTGACCGCCACACTACTAAACTAACTCTCTAGAAGACTAAAGGACCAACACGGTGGATGGACAAGTCGGCGTGCAATAGAAGTACCTGGAGAACCTTCCGTAATGTGGCCAAATGTCCGGAGAAGAGGACTGGGAGAGGACAAGCCGGTGTGCGGGATTCGTTGACGTACGACCCGCACATCGGTTTATCTTGAACGACTGCAAGTAACGAAAAAGACGGGCCCATCGTTTCGATTGCCCCTTGTGCTGTTGTTCCTGTTTCTTGCAGTGTGCACGCAGCACCTTCGTTTACTTCGTCTGCCGCCGCAACGAAAACCCAACTCTGTGAACGACAGGTATGGCGACTAAACCATTCGGCGTGCGATTTATTGAGAGACAATGAGCCATCAATCATCCCACGCTAAAGGTGCGGCAGAAGATTACCGTAATTGTGCGAGTCATCGCACCCCCGTGCGATCGATTTTTAAAGGATTCCTAACTTTGATTTTTATCGCACAGGGGTGCGATAACTCCGGCATGCGCGATGACTCCGGCCCCTGTGCGGAAAATGAATTAAATTACTTGATTTCCCGTTCTGACGCACACCCCTGTGCGGTAACTTCGACATGTGCGACTCTGAACAAATCACACTCCCTGCCATGCTGTGATGTGAACACACGCCCCTGTGCGGTAACTCCGACATGTGCGATTCCGCGCAAATCAAACACCCTGCCGTGCTGTGATGTGAACGCACACCCCTGTGCGGCCGACATGCATGTGCGATACGGAGGAAACCACACCCCCCACTGCTGTACTGGTGGCGCACCTTTTGAACGTCTTCCCTGTGCGATACCTAACTCTACCACGTGCTACACGGAACACACCCCTAGGGTGGAAACTGATAGACATTGCTGCCTGTGTGCCTGCCTTCCTGCGGTTCGTCCGTACCGCACCCAGAGCACACACAGCACAAAAACACAGAAAACCCAACTGAGTTGTCGGCTGCCGTCGTTCCGTTGCATGAGGTATAGCAGTACTAGGTAGGTCAACACCGCATCGTGGCAGGGCCGGTGGTGCTTTTTTTTTTCTTTTTTTTGGTGCGGTCGCCGAATAAAAAAACAAAAGCGAGAGTTTTTTTCATGTATGTATGATATGCACCTGCTACAAACAGCGGTGAGCCCGGTTACAAACCGCTAGAAAAACGGATCGTGGCACAATTTTTATCCTGAGGCCACACGCCACAGCATGCAACCTCACGCTCGAAGGTGGCACCAATATCGGAGTCATCACATCCCTGTGCGATGACTCCGACCCCTGTGCGGAAAATGAATTAAATGATTTCAAACTTGAAAAATTAACGCACAGGGGTGCGATGACTCCGGCATGTGCGATGACTCCGGCCTGTACGGTAATATCATAAGCTCGTAACGTTTATTTTAAGGAGCTCAAACTATCTCACCCGAAAATACCACTTCGAAGACATTCCTTCGTGCATTTACCATGCGCTAAAAAGTAAATTCCGAAAAAAACAAAATATGCTCGAAACAAACGCTGTCATACTAGGCGGCAATTCCAACCTTGGGGAGAGGCAAGAAAAGGTTTGTCCCCAAAAACCGCAACCCCTATCGCGGGATGGCTCCAATACAGTCGTACTGGTTGGTGGTGGTCTCTCCACAGGACGCATGCTACAGTAGAGGTGGCACTTTGGTGTGAAATCGTTTCTGAACGACGGGGCTCCTCAATTAACCCAAAATTGTTTTAGAAATACAAACTGATCTTTTGCCTGATAATTTCTCGTTGTGTAGTCTATACCTAGGCCACGCGGGGTTTTTTATTCCACCGTGTTACTCGTAGCAGTTTTAGTTTTGATCCCAATCAGTTTTTTTTTTCGGGGGGGGGTTAATAAGAACATGTCTTAACCTCCTAAAGTGAGGGGTAGTATTAAGAAAAAATGCGCCTCTATCGCAGCACGCGCGTCACAGCGCCGGTTTACAAGTGCCGGTTGCCCGCTATATCATGATAGTTGGTGCCTGCGAAATCGCTTCACACAGACCGAAACAACCAGTAGTGTGGCAGTGTGCGGAGTGATCCCGGTTGTCACTTTAATTTCGGTAACTCCCTCTATTATAGTGCACATGCATACCACTGCTGCTGCGTAGTACTAAACTGAATGCCCCAGTGTCAACTGGGATCTTTGTGGTAGAAATTTCGTGTCTGGGTTGCTTGTTGTCTCGCTGACTTTCTGACCCTCCCTCACTCCGGTAGCCCACACGATTGACGACCTACGACTATATTTATCTCCGCGCCATCCGAAGCGACAAATTATGCCGATACCGCGACGGAAACCGACAGCTGTGACACACTATAAGCGGCTTGCCCTGCATACACTCTTCTCACACACAGCAAAAATCGGTGGCACTCCGACTCCGAATCAGCTTTTCTTTAATGCGCTGGACACACAAGTCATCGCACACAACAGACGGTCTTGACGGTGACTCACGACCTACGATTGTCGTAGTTTCCCGAAGCATACAAAGCGGTCGACGACCATACCGTGACGGAAACCGATTGATTACTGACCCGCCCACACAGCACATGATCTGCGCGAACTCTCAGCTTACCGGGCGTGCGTGAACCCACCCACACAGACGCGAACAAACAAGCGACACTCGCACTCTTGGCTTCATTCTTGGGTGTCCCAGTACATGCTCGCGACCGGAATCTGCTTTCTGGTGGGGGATAAAGCGACCGCCCCCGCCCCCCCCGACATGTGCAATTTTCGCCATTCCCAGTTGTTGCCTTACGATAATACCCCCTCACAATTTTTGGTCATTTGAGATGTTATCCTACGATAATACCCCCCCCCCCCCCCTCCCCCCAGCCTGTGCGATACACGCATTTTTGACATTGCTCAGTTATCGCACTATGGTTTTCCCACCGCTACGTTCATTTGCATCACTAGCGGCACTGTACCCGCGTACGGCATGCAGTGCGTAATATGCACTGTACGTCTATTTGCACGTTTCCCTCGATCCCGAATTCAAAACAATAGCAGGTAGCAAATTGCAGGTCCTAGGAGGGAAAGCCACTGGCCTATGTCTTTCCTGAGACACGTATGTAGTTGAAATTCACGCCCGGCGACGTATCGTGCAGCCTTCAACCCGAGGGTGTGTGCATCCATGTAGTCTCAACCTCCTCCGAGCTTTCCCTGACGCCACGAGCCACCCCACATCCACAATGCCACTTCTGCGGCCACCTCATTATCTGGACACAACGTTCCAGGACATTACCATGGGCCTGTGTGCGACTACCACCCGTCACGTGCGGCTCATGTACAGTATGCGCCGAAACGGACGTAGGGCGTTCGGTATCCTGGACAGCTGAGCGAACTCCGAGCAGTCGCGTCGTACGCCAACGCCACTGCTACAGCCTGGCGCGTCTCAGGTACACTACTACTAAATACCAAAGCATACGACAGTTCATACCAGTGATATGTGTACTTTGATGATGCGCGTCATCACACCTGGCGCATACACGGGCATCTAAACTTGTGTATATCTACCCCCCCCCCCCCCTCTCCCCTCCATCATAATGAAAAAGCAGATCATTTGCTGGTGACCTCCCTCCCCCCCTCCACCCCCCCTCCCACCCCCCACCCCCACCCCCTACCCCCCCCCACCCCCTCCCCTTCCCCCGTCCCTCTTTCCCTCTCTTCCTGTATCCCTGCCTTCTTCGCCACGGCAATTTATACTAGCACAAAATTCCGGCTCGCCCTCAGTCTGGGCTCTCGTTGCCCCTTAGATTTTCGAGGGCGGCTGTTCTCCGAAGTTCAGAGGGCGGAATGAAAATCTCTTGCCATTCTTAACCTACGACACCCTGGTACCCGGCACTTAGTCTACGCTCTTGACAACAGCACACGTACATAAAAAAAATGCGTGTATTAAATACCAATCTGATCGGAAAGATAACGAACGTTTAGGGTAATTCATGTTACCGGCATGGAAAAAGATACAACCATCATCAGCCTGGGCGCCGCATCGTCAACTGAAAAACTGAGGGATTTTTTTGCTGTATCCCCCCCCAAGAAAAACGCCATCACATCTTGGTAGTGGGGAGGGTTGCTCGGTAGAGGGTGGTAACACATCAACTCTACGTGAGAGAGATACCTTGGAATGTGTTTTCGTCCGAGTTTGCGCGAACCCCCCCCGGCCAACGACGATGATTTTCGTTTGTTAATGGTCACTTTTACTTTCCAGCTCAACCCATAAGAGGCTTTACCGTCAGCGACCTTCTGGACGAGCCATGGTCACAGGTGCCTTCTCTTCTCCCCCTCCCCCGGTATGTGCCTTCTTTTTTATCGCTCAAAGGGTTCGGCATTTTCATTTTTCAGCTTTTTATGCTCGTCGATTTTAGTCGAATTTCCCATTTTTCAGCTTACTACGCTCGTCGATTTTAATCGAATGTTGACGATTATAATGGTATCGGTAGCGTGTCAAAAAGAGAAAAAAAAAGATAAAAAACATCATGTTACATCCGTCAACGCACACAAACCGACCACCCAACTCCGTGATAATACGTAAATCGCCTTTCCAGTTCAACCCGTTCTACTGTTGGTACACCGTAAAAGCAAGCGCCGGCGATATGCGGAATCTTCCAACACCTTATACAATCACGGAGGTTAATACAACTATACGTTCACATCACAGCCGAATACGTTATGTCTTCTGCAAATGAACGTAGCGCTCCGGAGAACCCCGGTCGCAAGCAACCTAGGCTCAGTTATCCAAGTTCGCCCCCATGTGTTCATCCTCTTCACACTCCACACCATGCTGCGTTGTCGCGGTGGGCGGCGTTACTTTCCCTGAACGCACACCCCTCAATTGCATCCGCTGAAAATATCCTATTAATAGCGCCAAGGACAACTAGCGCGCTGAATCGTGTAGATACGCTTCTTCTATCCCATTTGGGCTCATATAAAACCACCCAGTAACACGACGAGTGAGACCTTACTAAGCAAATTAGGAGGAGCCTGTTGCCGAACACGTATCACCATGCTGCTCTGCGCGCACATGGCACAGCTCCTTATATTGCAACTCGGACACACACCCCACCTTGGGGGCTCGGGTTGGATGACAAGGCAGATGCCGTAATCGGCCATTTTTTCGATGATGTTTTCCTTCCCAAGCCCAAGTTAACATTACAGCCGTCACGCGGGAGATATCCTTCAGGCGCGGAAAAAAACCCTTGGATCCCAGCCAACAACGAAGAAAATGAAACCCCTTGCCGGGTGTACCGAGCAAAGAGATGTACAATGCCAGAAACATAACAAACTCAAGCATACAGGTGTACAACGTAAAGAAACAAGCCCCATCTAAACGTGTACCTCTCGACACGGCTCTCGTTCCCATCCTCGGCCGTCGTTCTGCTAAACGCCTGAGCAGGTCGGAGCCCGACCACACCACTGAACATCGCTGCCCCTTTCTTCGGGCGTCCGATCCGGCAGAAGCTCACCATATTCACACAACAAACAGTAGTCGGGCCTAGTCAGGCTATAGTTCCGTTCGAACCCTTGGTAGCACGAAGCTGCCCCCTCTGACTCGTAAGCATCGTGCATCCTACCTGGCGCGAGGAGGATTCCACGACCCCCGATGAGCCCGCCTGGCCTCTGCAGGACCTCATTTGCCTCGACCGGTCACCCACTAGGCCTAATTTCGAAGACAACACCAGGATGGTATCAATACAACACCACGCGACCCACGGCCGTTTGGAGGTAGATGCTTACGCAAGCATTCGTTTCTCCCCCCCTCGTTTTGTTGGCCACCGATGACTCCCTTTAGGCGAGCTCGAGCGTCCTACGGGTATCGATCACCGCTGAGCGGGCCCTTCATGCACGCCATGGCTGTGGAGGCAAGTTTGTACCCACTCGAGCCACCCTCTCCCAACGTTTTTATAGCGACAGAGAACGAGAACAACGGTGCAGGCTCGCCGGCACTTTGAGGACCTCACGCGGACGTTCGTTTTCGTCCAACCGCTGCTCGTGCACCCCGAGACCAACCGGTCCATGCTATACATCCCAAGTATCGGATGCGCTACTCCTGTAGCTGTGTCCCGGTAACTTGGTGGCATGCAGTGTCACGCCGAGCCGGGGACGACCCAGCAGTTTCCCCCCCTCGCCAACGCCGCCATTTTCTCTGCTTCCGGGTCGTTCCCCCACCACGCCAACCACAGGAGCGCGGGTAGGGAAGGGGGTTTGAGTAACGTCAGCCGGGCCGGCTGCATCCGATGGCAGCATCTCAGATCCAAGACGCTTAGGGTGGCCTTGCCACAGGCCGAGCGGATGATGGAGACCAAGGTCGATCGCGTGAGCAAACCGCACCCTGATAATCGTAGTTCCTGCGCGGCAGTTCGGATGGGGTTGAGTGCGGGAGGGCCGGCGTGCGGGTGCACGGGTCGGTGGGTGGGGGGGTGGGCGGGATCAGCCGAGGAGGAAATTGGGGGAGGGGGGGGGGGGCGGGTGGGCAGGAATAGGGGAGGGAGGAATGGAGGACAGGGGGCGGGGGTCGGAGAAGGGGGATTGGAGGTTGGGGAATGGGGGTTGGGGATTGGGGGTTGGGGTTGGGGGCTGTATTGGTTTATACTATCGCGCTGCGCCGCCGGGTCGCGCGAGCTGGTGGGCGACAAGCAGCACCGCGGGTATAGCGGGGGTGCAGGGTAGATACAACGGCCACGCAAACAGTGGGAAGACTACGTCGATCGGATTGCGCATTGCCTTTTTCCCAGGCGGCGGGCAATGCACGCTCTACCCCCTCTCTTTCGTAACACACCCACACATGCACAGACTGTACGAGGAACCCCCGGCAGCCGTTTCGCTCCCACCTGCAGGCGAGGCATGCCCTCGAGCAAGGCCCGCACGTGCCCGTCTTCTAGGGCGGAGAGTCCAGTCACATCCGCCGCTCGCGTGTGGCTGCCGAGTCTGCCCGAACGAAGCAGCGCGATCACGCCGGATCCCTGCACGCCGCGACAGCCCGAAAGTGACAGTTTCCTGAGTCGCTGCTTCGACTGCTGTGGAAGACTGTGCGGTGTGGCTTGTGGGGTGGCATGCTGTGGTGGGGGAGGAGACTCTGAAGGAGGTAAGGGAGCGCGCTGGCACCTGGCCGCGGCGTTTAAATTGCCTGCCGCAGACTGCACCCGTTGTTTCCGCGGGTGTGGAGTCTTGCCACTAAAACCACCACCGGCCGGCGGTTGTGTCAGTTTCTTTCGAGCATTGGTTCCCCCCCCCTCTTCCGGTTCCTCCTCGTCTTGCCGGTGCTGCTGGTGCTGCTGGTACTGTTGGTTCTGATGGTGCTGGCGAGTTGGCGTCGGCACACTCGTCGACTTCAGTGACAACGGCAGTTGTTGCCGCGACTGTTGCTGGCTATCACCGTGGATAGAGGCGTCATCGTCATCGCGCGGCGGGCGCAGCGGAGTGTCTACCGGCTCACTATCGCTGTCCCCCGTAATCGCCTCGCACGCCGCGATCAGGCCTTCGTTCGTGAAGGGACACTTGCACAGTACCTGCGGGGTAACCCGCGAAAGAAAGGGTAAGATGAGCACTGCCTGCATGGAGGTCGCGGAATCACGGCAAAAAAAAATGGAATTGGGCAACGAGCACGACGACGTATCCCTGTGTTCGTTTTGTACTGCACTGCTACAACCTGGACCTAATTGCACTGCACTACTCTGCAGCGTACAGTTGAAGGCGCCCCCTCGGGCGATTCAGCCAGGCATCTACAACCACGCCATTAGCGCTCACGGTTCAAAATATCTTGCCTTTTTGATGTGATGCCAACCACGCGCTCAGCGCTCACGGTACAAAATATTTGCCTATTTGATGCACTACCATCCAACGCGCCATACAATACCATACAAGGTGGCACCCAAGAGCGGCGGCATGGAGTACTCAACTTCCACCCAAGAGCAGCAACTATCCGCCATGACTTTCCCATCCCACCGACGCGATGCCGCGCCGAGTCGCCCCCCCCTAACCCCCTTCATCCTTCTCCCCGCCCACCCCCCCCCAGATTGACACCGCTGTAGATCTCATTATTAGAATCTCACAAGGTCGTGGAGGCCCGGAAGCGCGAGGACGGACGTAAGCACCTCGTCCGTCACACAGCAGTACGACAGATCTAACGACTCCAAGCAAGGACCGCAGGCGCTGCCGTATGGTCGCATGCACAGAAAAACGGACAAGCCGACCGGCGGTGTCGAAGAAGTATGGCGTGGCGCGATGCGGCGAGGACAAGAGAAAGGGAGCGGTACGCGGGAGGAGTTGGGGAACAAGGGACGTGTAGAAGGCAAGGGTCAGGGGAGAGGGGGTGCCATGAGAGCGTTTACACTATATCCACTTGAGGTTTCTCTTAGACATCGGTTTACGCATAGTCGAGGGGCTCGGGGGCCTTGCCCCCCCCCCCCACCCCCCTCGCAAAAGGTGGCGGAATTCGTTTCACCAGAGGTCCTTCGTATGATGCAGCTCACCGTTCATTCGACTGCCCAAACACTTCACGGTGATTCGCGCTTCGTGCACGCAATGCCTGCCTGGTCGGTTATAACCCGATGTGCTCTTTTTCACCGGCTTTGACGGCGTGCGAGGGCCCATGGTCGTCCGGACTACAGACATGCATGATACGATGGTTACCCCCCCCCCGCCCCCCCCCCCCCCCCCCTAATCCACCCATCTTCACCATTGCCAGCCGAGTGCAGTGTATTGCAACGGCATTCCTAATGGCACGGAAAGCAAGGAAGAGCAGGCGACTCAAGCAAACATCAACACGTCAGCCGCCGATCGGAGTAATCGAAATAAAATGAAGGCGACAAAAAAGCATTTCACGTTCGTGTGAAGCGGAGCAGGGGAGTGTCGGCGTCATGAGAACTGAACCCGATCCAACAATGCCACCTGGCTGGGGAAGATTTTCCATATAACCAATCGCGATACCCGGGCTAGGGTGGGCTAGGGCGGGGGATTCCTCTTTGAGGTCTCGCGCGGATAGCTTAACCCTCTTTATGTGGGATATTAAGTATCTCTGATGTTTTTGAAGATTCGGGATATCGACCGCCGCCATGGAGCAATTTGAGAAATGCTGCGCCAACGCCAACAAAAACAAAAAAGGAATTTGCTTTTGAGCGAGGCATAGAGGTACCTATTCGAGCGACGACATCGTCTATACTCGGTCGTAAGACTTGTGGGTGTAATAATGTGTATCATACTTTTAACAATATGTCTAGTATTATAACACCGTAGCCGTTGATCTTGACGACGTCTTGAACAATCCCTTCCCTTGGGCAAGATTTGCACAGCTCCAATCTTATGGGCTACCTACCAGGTATATCTTGGCAAGAAACACAGCAATCCTTTTGACGCATGCTACCAATACTTGCAGTACTACTAATACAGTAAGAGTTATGGGTAGAATAACAAGTACAATGCTATAACACCGCAGCCTTGGTCTTGACGTCATGAAAAAAATCCTTTCCTTTGGGCAAGATTCGCCCAGCTCCAATCTTATGGGCTGCATATCTTGGCAAGAACCGCGGCAATCCTTTAGACGCATGCTACCAATACTTGCAGTACTACTAATACAGCAAGTGAGAGTTATGGGTAGAACAAGTACAATGCTATAACACCGCAGCCTTGGTCTTGACGTCTTGAAAAAATCCCCTTCTTTTAGGCAAGATTTGCACAGCTCCAATCTTATGGGCTGTATATGTTGGCAAGAACCACGGCAATCCTTTTGACGCATGCTAAATAGTACTACTAACACAGTAAGTAAGAGTTATGGGTATAGCAACAAGTACAATGCTATAACACCGCACCCTTGGTCTTGAAAAAAAAATCCCCTTCCTTTGAGCAAGATTCGCACAGCTCCAATCTTATGGGCTGTATATCTTAGCAAGAAACACGGCGGCAATCCTTTTGATACATGCTACCAATACCGCTACTAACACAGTAGTACGGTAGGGGCGCACCTAATCCCCCCCCCCCCCCATAAGCACAAAAAAATGAGAAAAAAAATGAAAGTGCAAGTCGGTTAACAACTCCATGGCCTGAGTATACCATGGGAAATCCTGCAAAACAAGGACGCAAGTTTCCGACGAAACTGGGCTCAGGAGCCCGGTAACCAGATACCGTGGGTAACCCGCCCAGGATAAAGAGCGTTTGGGACTTGACCCATTTAGAGCCCCCAAACCCCTCCCTACACTAAATCCAAGCAATTTGTCCCCAAAATCGACTCTCCAGTTGTAAAGGGGTGAAACCGGCATGTCTCGCCTATACTAAAGCTAAGTATTGCCCACTACGGATAAGAGCAACGCGTAGTTAAGAGCGCTTGTTTTGGCTTGCCACGGGGCGCTCTTCAAATCGAGGTACCCAGTATTGTAGCGAGTTTACTCCAAAGATGCTACGCCTATCCTAGCACGGGCCTTTTCTCCTTACCGCCCATGACAGATAGGCTGCTGCAGCAGTAGCGCCCTCCGCTATGCTAACAAACGCACCAGTACGGGGGGGGGGGGGGGGGGGCGAAGACGTTTGTGTTGTTCAAAAAAGTAAATGATAAACCTGCATAAAAAAAGCGGCAGGTGTAGCACGCAGCTTGCAAATACTAGTATCGACTCTCTTAAATTTATCGAACTCACAGCAGAAGTATTCAAAGTATATTACCGTGGCATTTGCCGGAAGCGGGTCGACTCTCGGAGGAATCAAAAAGAAACAACATAGAGTCACGCTATGGCGCGTCTCTGGCAGAACACCGACGAGGTTTTACATCGTGTGCGGGGGAAAAAAACGATCAGTTGATTGTGTGTTTGTATAGCACTACCCACTAGACCATTCAGTGACTCAATAAGGCCAATACCAAGTATCTAGTGGGCGGAGCTATATAACAACACGGAAGAAAGAGAGAAGCAACTTGTTGTTATTCCCTTAATCCTGATGGCATCTGGGCCGGAAGGCCCTTCCCGTCGGATAATGATCCCGAACGCAAAACGCCATCGTAACAATACAAAAACGGGCCAATTACCCATTTTGGGGGGAAGTTACCGGCCGTTCCAAGGCCGTGCCACAACAACAGGGTGGCTGAATGGTCTACTGGACAGTGATACAGGCTTATCTATCCAGTGGATGGGGTTATAAAACTAACATCGCTTGGCAGGCGGGCCCGGCCGGGTTAGGGCTCGAATCGCGAAGGCTGGGTGGTCTAGTGGACAGTGCTATAGGTTTGTCTATGAATAGTGCATGTTGTAACAATCCGTTGTAGCCACAAAATTAGGTGTACCACGATACTTGCATGAGTATCGACCTTAAATTTATGGAACTCACAGCTGACGTGTTTAGACAAAAAAACATCAAAATAACGAACAGAATGCTTGGCGGGCGGGCGGGCAGGCGGGCGGGCGGGGGCGCGCGCGGGTCTCACCGAGAAAGGGCCTTGATCGCTTCCGGGGTGACAGCCTTGCTGCGAGCGAGGCTGATCGAGGTGAGGGAGAACATGGTGGTGAGGCGGCGGAATGACTGCGCCGTGTCAACCAGCGGCTGGAAGAACACCTCTCCCGTAAACTGCTCGCAACCTGTCACGTCATGCCGCGCGGCGTGAAGATTATATAGGGTTAGTAGCGTTCGCGACGCTGCTCGCCAAGTCAACCCGTCATAACCGCAGAAAAGCATGCCTCACGAATTGCGAGTGGATTGTTCCCAAAGTCATGGGTGCGCTTCCAAAGGGAATAACATGCAGCTACTGCAAAGAAGTGGCGGCCGCCTTGGGTACTGTGCGCCCGATGTCGGATATCACGCTTCAATATATTATCGTACGCGTGTTGAAGACCATTGGCTTAGGTTCCACCGCATTATCTTGGGTTGCACCGCATCTCTTTCGCGTACCGTATCTACCGAGATACCCGATACCCGCGAGTACAGAGTTCGACGTCGAAAATGTAGCTCAGTTCCAGCCCTTGCACCCATCCCCGCTGGCAGCTACAAGCACGTATCACACAAACCAAACTATATTGGCACCCGTTGGCGGCCAAGGTCGTCCAAGCTACCAGCCGAAATGGGGCAGTGCTTCCAAACACCGCAGAACGCTGTCCAAGGACGACGTACTACTGCCGCGCCTACTTGTCATGGCGGAAGCTTAACTCGCGTTCTCTGGCTGTCATCCGTCCGTGCTTCCCGCTAGTGGGTAGGGTCAAATGAACAACTATCAGTTTGTTGACGGCAGTCAGCAAAACACAAAAACAAAACTACCAACCTCTACATAAAAACGGCGGAGCATCAACGTCCATACGGCTTCTTCAGCTGTTGCTTCGTTTTTCGAAGTGCAGAGACGATCCGTGCGGCAGGCGCCTTTTCATTTCTTCTCGTCGACAAGTCAGTTTCGCGTAAGGTATAGAACTCCTCATATGAGGACCTTCAGTAGTGTTACGTGTACAGCCCTTTCCGCAGCATGCATCTACCGAGGATAACTCGCTTATGGGGTTGACACATCGTTTCCACTTGCTTGGGACATACCTGGACGCCGGTGCTTACCTTCGAGACTGAGCTGTCGGAGGTGGCGCTCGGGGTGGTCGAGGATAGCGGCGACCGTCAAGTCCGTCGCACGCGAAAGGCCGCACAGCGACAGCTGTTCGAGCCTTGCCAGCTTCGCCACCATGAACACGAGGCCCAAGTTGCCACATCTGTACACACGATCGCACAGCCGTAGGAGCAGCAGACGAAACAGCAGCAACGAACGGCGGATTTGGAGGCGGGGGACGGAGGGGAGGGGTCTCTCACGTACAAGACTTGCAATTGAGCGCTTGGTGACAGTAGCAAACCGAGTTCTAAAAACCAAAGATCGTCAACAGCATGAGCACAACAGCATCGCACGTTTCCTTTCACTGGACACGCGATTAATGGAACGATGGAGAAGGTCCAGGAGTCTCGACCTCCCCCCCTCCCCTCCCCTCCTTACCCTGCACCTACCGTCTGAACTACCGCTTCCCTTGAGGAAGGTAGACTACTCTTGATCTCACCCTTTCAAGCGCTGGTGACCACTGTTAATGCCGAGGGACGTGAGCTGCTGGCACCTCGCCAGCGCCATCGGGCCGTCGTCGCTGAAGGCTGTCGGCTGCCCCCGCTTCTGCCTGAGGGAAACCTTCGTGCAAAAAAAAACAGCCGCCAGAAAAAAATATATTATTCTTATCGGAGGTATCTGGTGGTGCTTCTATTGCGGGCGAATGGCTGAAAAACGTTTAGTCCGTTGGCGTTACCTCGGCGGCTGTCGCTATGCTTCTTTCATCAAGAGTGGAGACATGGGTGCGCGCTCCCGGTCAGCGGCGTGGCTATGATGGCCAAATTTCCGTGGCAACCGAAGGGGCATGACGGCACGCTAGCGCAGAATGCCAACGGAGAACACGACCACGAAACGCGTTTGCTGTCAAGACTCGCTGAACGTCCTGCTGATGTACGTGTTGCCAAGCTATTTCCGTCATAGTGGCTGCAAGTTGAGGCATGCCCCCCCCTCGCCCATCCCAGCATTGTAGAAATAAAAGCGTCTACGGTCTTAAGTCGACTACGGCCATGCATGAAACGACTACCCCCCTCCCCCCCCCCCCCCCACCCGCCTACTTCCCGCCGCCGCCCCCGCCCATCCGCCCGCAGTCACGCATTGTAGAAGGACACTTCTAATAGCCATACGCCACTATTCCTTAGCTTTCGTCGTTAATCGGTCACCCGTGAGAGGTTCAAAATCTGTGCTGTGGAGATTATCGCTGCTACCACCAGCCGCTCACCTCTCGAATGTTAGGACATCCCTCGGAAATGGCCAGGCACAACGCGTCCGTGATGTCGTCCACCACGAGGCTCAATCGCCTCAGGCCCGTAAGGGGTGGCCGCGGCCCCCCCGGGAAAGCGGCGCCGCCCTCCGACCGGAAGCACAGGGGGATCGGCCGCTTCTCCCCGCGTAAGACGGTCGCCGCCAGCTTCGAGCTTACCGTCGCGAGGCTAAGCTCCACGAGCCCGTCGTGGCTTTCTTCGGCTGGTTCTGATATCGCACCACCGTTACCACCACCGTCTCTACTATAACCATCACCATCAACACCACCACCAACACCGACACCACGAGCACCACCAACACTACTACTACCAGCATCCCCACCGCCACCAACATCACCGCCGTAGCACATCCTCCCTGCGTCAATCGCAGCTCCGCTTCCTCCGGCCAGCGGAGGCCCCGCGCAATTTACGGCGTTCGCCTGAAAGCCCCGGGCGGTCGCCGCCGCAGATGAGCGGATATGGGGGTACTTGAAGAACGGGGTCAGCGCGCAAATGGGCAACTGGCCAGCCGAAACATTCGTGAGCGTCAGGCAGCGAAGGACCGGCGCGCAAGCCTCCGCCAAGCGAGACCATTCCTCGAAGTGCTCCGGCGTCGGGTTGCCAAGCCCAACAGAGGGTCCGAAGCCGCAAAGGGTTAGGGACCGCAGCGCTAGCGGGGGTTTCTCTCGCTGGGGTGCGCCTCGTGGCGCGCAAGGGGTTAGCGATGGTGGTTCCGGTTTGCCGCCGGTGGCAATATTTTCTTGCCACCTGTGTCTTCCGGGTGATGTTGCCGTTATTGTTGCCGTTGTTGTTGATGCTGCTGCTGTTGCTAAAGCTTTTGGTGCTAAAGCTGCTGCTGTTGTTGCTGCTGCTGCCGTTGCCGCTGCTGGAAACCGCGTCCCTTCGGAATGTTTTACCCCCCCAACCACCGATGATGGCAATGGTGGTGTCGGCGACAATGATGCTAACGGCGATGGCAATCTAGTCGACGCGCATCCCACTGCAGAGGACACTAGCAGCTCTCGTAGCTGCTGCTGGTGTTGTTGCCACTGCCACTGCGGCTGCTCCAGCTGCTGCTGCTGTTGTCGCTGTTGCAGTTGTTGTTTCTGCTGTTGTCGTCGTCGTTTTTGTCGCCTTCGCCGCCGTGAGAGCAAGGTAACGCCAGCCGCGGGCATCGTCGTGGGCCCCGCTCCCGCCCCAGCGCAAGACCGCGCCCTCCTATCAACTCCGCCGTCTTCCTGTTCTTGAGGCCGCGCCGACCGCTTAATTGAGCCGTCTTGTTCTTGTTCTTGTTCTTGTTGTTCTTCATCCTCCTCCCCTTCCTTGTCGTCCCGCCCCCCACGGAGAGACTTCGTGAAGGAAACACCCGGCACAGTCGGCGCCACCTCAGTCGATCCTATTGTATCGTCGTCGCTCGTAGGCGAAGACGATAAGGGTGAGGGTGGCGAGTAGCGGGAGCGATTGGCGAGCTCGGCCGCCCCAGCAGCCGAGTTAATGAGGAAGTCAATGCCGGACCAGCCGTAGCCGTTGCGGAGAGTTACGCCGGTTAGACCCGGCACGGCCTCGGCAATGGCGGCGGCGCCTGCGCCAGAGAGGCGCCGCGCGTCTATGTCGATCTCGACGAGCGCCGGGCACCTTTATTTTTTAATTTTTAGACGGTTGACGCGGTGAAGGCGGGGGTGTCAAAGAGGCTCGTCAGCAATCGTGCAACTGTGATACGTAAGAGGGAAAGGAGTGGGGGGGGGAGGGATGTACCCATTTCATGCATGGCCAAATGTCATTGTGACTATAGACCGTCGCATCCTTACAATGCCGCGATGGAGCACGTCGGGCTTTCACCGATCAGGCGTGTGTGTTAGTGGGGGGCGGGGATCACCTGCCCTAGGAAAAAAAGCCCAGCAGTTTGAAGAGGACGGATTCGCTGTGGTGTGATCAGGACTAATTACTGTGCGACTGATGGTGTTGAGGGACTCCGAGTACCCATTAACGACTACAATTCAGGGAAAAAAAAGAAAACATGGCAAGTTCTGTGTTGTTTTTCTTGAAAAGGAGCACGGGCCTCCGGCGACCCCACGTTGCTACCAGGTATTAATTGCCACGCGAACAAAATCACCAATTGGAGACTCGCGCTCGGGGATGTTGGGGTTGAATGGTGGACATCATCGGCGAGTTGTGCGGAAATCACGAAGGCTTTTCCCTTTAAACTAACGCATACTGGTTCAAGAAATTAACCAATTTCCATATCGGGGGAGGCGATTGTTTTCCACAAGGGCGACAACATAAGGCATTGGCCGTCATCTCGCACATGGGTGTCAAGAGCAGCGAAGGCCGAACCGGCTTTCGCGTTTCGGCGTCCGGACAGGCGATTTTTCCATATTTTTGGGTGATCGCCGGGCTTGCCGAGGTTGGAATGCCGCGGCCGGCCGGCCGGTCGGCCGTATCGGTAGCTTGGCCAAGGGAGGCGTTGATGCTGTATGTCGATGGATCTCGCAAATGTCTACAATGTGTCCTGGTATAACATAATTATAATGTTTGCCATCCAACAATGTGTAGGATGAACGATGAACGAGCTTCAACGTTCATCACGCCTAAATAATTCCCAGAAAGTAGAAGAAAAACCGACGGAAAATTCCAGGGTTTTTCACGGATCACGACCGCTGAATGAGCTTCAACGTTTGATCACTTATACAGGCTGGTTCGCGTTAAAAAAAAACCAAATTCATTCCCCCCGGCAAATGTCCACGCCGTATTTTTCGATTCAGACCGAAAATTTTTTGCACACGTCTTCTATGTGCCCTTGCGAAGACCTCACCAGAAGCTTTGTTTTCGTTTTTGTTGCCTGATTTTTCGTCACATAAGATTTTTCGGAAAAAGTGGACCACCTTTCAGCCCATTTTTTTTTGGGCGAAAAAAAAATAAAGACAAAACGAAACCCCGCGGGTGAGGCCTCGGGATAGGCGTGCAGAACACGTGTGCAACTTTTCAGGGTCTTATCTCTCAAAAACGGCGTGGAAATTTGGGCTTTGGTGTGTAAAAACGAAGTAAGATACGTTACTCCTTCATTCAAATGACTTGATTTTAGTGTAGGATCCAGTTTTTTCGCTAGATTCTGCTTGATGTCGAACACAGGCAGGTCAGAGCTTCGATATTTTGCGCGAAAATTTCTAATGACGTGCCTTGGAGTACGTCCAACCGGACCGTGCAAAATGCGGCGCATTGTTTTTTTGTTTCGCTCCCGCTGGTAAAAAGCCTGAATATTATTGAAAAAAATTGAAGGCCAGCCATTGGTTGATACTCGAGTTTCGCTCCTAGAGACAGCCCGAGGCCGGTAAAAGCAAGTTTGGCCATGTCACCCTTTTGCACTCGTCGTGGGGGTCACTCTGATACCAGATATTCACTCTTTCACTAGAAATTGCGAGCAGTATTCGTGGGGGAGAGATTTTGTGGGGTTTTTTTACGTTGAACCAGCCTGTACCCATTCCCAGAAAGTACCCATTCCCAGAAAGTAGAAGAAAAACCGACGGAAATTCCAGGGTGTTTCACGGATCATGACCTGATCAATGAGCTTCGACGTTGATCACCCAAAACACTTTCCCAGACAATTATTAAGTAGAAGAAAAACCGACGGAAATTCCAGGACTTTTCACGGATCATGACCTGATCAATGAGCTTCAACGTTGATCACTCATACAGCTTCCCAGAAAGTGGAAGAAAAACCGATGGAGAATCCTGGGCTTTTCACGGGTCATTACCTGATCAATGAGCTTCAACGTTGATCACTTACACACATTCCCAGATAAGTAGAAAAAAAACGACGGAAATCCCAGGGCTTTTCACAGATCATGACCTGATCAATGAGCTTCATTCAACGTTGATCACTCATACACATTCCCAGAAAGTAGAAGAAAAACCGACGGAAATTCCAGGCTTTTCACGGGTCATGACCTGACCAATGAGCTTCAACGTTGATCACTCATGTGTTACAAGGCTTAGTTTGGGTAAGCTACTGGCTAACCTTTTGCAAGTGGTCAAACGGACTAATACCCCACTAATTCCTCAACGAATGGCGTCGTCGACAGACCATGTTTTTTTTGGGTCGTGGGTTCAAAATACCACATCCACAATAATAAACTTTTTCAGACTTTCTTTCCCCATGTCGAACTTGAAAAATACTCTCCCCAGTCAACCCAGGAAATAAAACCGCTTGGATATTGATACGTCCGCCCGTATATCCGGCCGACCTGCTATCCCGCCGTTTCAGGGGGGAAGAGTGTTATAAGGCTTTCCCAGATAAGTAGAAGAAAACCGACGGAAATTCCAGGGCTTTTCACGGAACATGATCTCATCAATGACCTTCAACGTTGATCATCCATACCCATTCCCAGAAAGTACAAGGAAAACCGACGGAAATTCCAGGACTTTTCACGGATCATGACCTGATCAATGAGCTTCAACGTTGATCACCCAAACACTTTCCCAGATAATTATTCAGTAGAAGAAAAACCGACGGAAATTCCACGTTTTCGCGGATCATGGCCTGATCAATGAGCTTCAACGTTGATCACTGACACACTTTCCCAGATAATTATTCAGTAGAAGAAAAACCGACGGAAATTCCGGGGCTTTTCACGGGTCATGACCTGATCAACGAGATTCAACTTTGATCACTCAAACACATTCCCATATATTACAAGAAAACCGACGGAAATTCCTGGGCATTTCACGGGTCATGAACTGATGATGAATGAGCTTCAACGTTGATCACTCACACACTTTCCCAGAGAAGTAAAAGAAAAACCGACGGAAGTTCCTGGGCTTTCACGGATCATGACCTGATCAACGTGAGCTTCAACGTTCATCACTTAAATGCATTCCCAGAAAGTAGAAGAAAAACCGGCGGAGATTCCAGGGCGTTTCACGGGTCATGACGCGGCCCGCGGGTCGAGTCGGGTTTGGTCCTGACGTCGACGCCGTTTGTAAGCTTATTGTGTGGAGACACAGAGCGTCCCCTGCAGGTCTGCCAATTGAGCATGTCCTCGGAGACTTACTTTGTTTGCCTTCGTAGAGACGTAGCTTTATTCGATTCCACCAGAGCCCCGGATGACTTCTGAGATCGGAGGCACGTACGTGCCTCCGATCTATTTCCTAACTTTCCCAAATATAAAACGCCAACCTTATCATACGAAACCAATCCAAATGATATCAAATTCGGATAATTGCTGGCCTTTCGAGGCCGTATCTCAACACGACGGAAATCTCATGGGTCGGATCGTGTCGGGTCAGGAGGATTTCAAATCTCACGGCTCGGGTCGAGTCACCCCGACCCGGTCCGACTCGCGATAATAAATGATCTGACCCGCGAAAAGCCCTGGGAAACTCGCAATAAAAATAAAAAACGCTACTACGCACAAATTCTCACTCCCTGACATTGACGCCACGCGCTTATCGGAATAGTATTGAGTACATGTCAATACGATCGTACTGATGATCCCTGTTTCAGTACCGGTATGTGCCAGTCGGGAATGCCGGCACTACAGCGGCAACCCGCACTACTCCGCGTTCTACCACGACCGGCACTACAGCGGCAACTCGCACTACCCCGCATTCTACCACGATCGGCACTATAGCGGCAACCCGCACTACTCCGCGTTCTACCACGACCGGCACTATAACGGCAACCCGCACTACTCCGCGTTCTACCACGACCGGCACTGTAGTGCGTTAGGGGACGGCCGCGTGAGGGAACCGCCAGAGCGTTTTTGGGCAGCGGGACCGCTGAGCGAGGGGACCGCCAACGGGTTTTGAGCAGCGGGACCTCCGAGAGAGGGGACCGCTAAGAGGTTTCGGGTGGCGGGACCGCCGAGTGAGGGGACCGCGAAAGACTTCAAGGCAGCGGGACAACCGATTTGACTTCATACTAATTAATACCTACAGATTTCCTATTTTTCTATACCGCCGTATATCATTTCAATTGGCGTTGGGAAAACGAGGTATCCGGACCGAGTTTATACTGAAACGTACAGATTTTCCCTATTATATTACATTTACGAGGTATCCGGGCCGAGTTTGTACTACAACGTACAGATTTTCTCTATTAAATTTAGTACAGATTTTCTATACCTGGTATTAAATTTAAATTTTATAAAAAAAAAATCCCTATTAAATTTAATAGAGAAAAAGCATTTTCTACATTAAATTTTTTAATAGAGAATTTAATAGAGAAGAAGCATTTTCCCTATTAAATTTTGATTTTTTTCTCTATTAAATTTAGTACAGATTTTCTCTATTAAATTAAAAAATTATGAAAAATTTCCCCATTAAATGTAATAGAGAGAAAGCATTTTCAATATTAATTTTTTTAATAGAGAATTTAATAGAGAAAAAGCATTTTCTCCATTAAATTTCTAATTTAATAGAGAAAATCTGTAATAAATTTAATGGAGAAAATCTGTACGTTTTAGTATAAACTCGGTTCAATAGGGGAAAATCTGTACGGTTTAGTAGAAATTCAACAGGAAAATCTGTACGTTTTAGTATAAACTCGGTCCGGATACCTCGTTTTCCGATCGCGTACTAAACTTGAACTACAGGGAAAATCTGTTATGTTTTAGTATAAACTCGGTCCGGATAATACCTCGTTTTCCGAACGCGTCGCGCGAATTAAACTGATATACGTGCGGCGGTGTAGAAAAATAGGAAATCTGTACGTTTAAGTGTAAAGTCAAATCGGCTGTACCGGCCTTAAAGTCTTTCGCGGTCCCCTCACTCGGCGGTCCCGCTACCCAAAACCTCTTAGCGGTCCCCTCTCTCGGTGGTCCCGCTGCTCAAAACCCGTTGGCGGTCCCCTCGCTCGGCGGTCCGGCTGCCCAAAAACGCTCTGGCGGTTCCCTCACGCGGCGGTCCCCTAACGCACTACAGCACTATAGCGGCAACCCGCACTACTCCGCGTTTTACCACGACCGGCACTATAACGGCAACTCGCACTTCTCCGCGTTCTACCACGACCGGCACTACAGCGGCAACCCGCACTTATTCCGCATTCTACCACTAATGAATGTTCCCATCTGTGCCAAGCGATTTCACAGGCACTATCGCGGGCAACCGGCACTGTAGAGGGACTTCTACTGAAATGACGGTGATGGAGTTCTTGGTGGAAACGAGCCTTCGGCCAAACGTTTATCTCGCTCGTTGGCGCCGCCACCTCTATCGTCTCCATCGAACCTGTAGCTTAAGCTACGTCTTGCATTAGACTAATTATTAACAGTACATGAGCATATACGCATTTTCACCCCCTCCCCCCCCCTTTCAACCCCCCCCCCTAAAGTACTGCTCACCTAACCTATCACTCAGCACTACCAGGTGCATCAACACACAGCAATGTTTGTGTTAATCATACAATAGCCATCCACACGGTGGGGGTGCATGCAGCAGAAGATTCAAAAGAATTTTCTGAAGCTCCTAGCACGAGGAAGGAGCTCAATATTCTCACCCGAAAATGCTTTCGAAGGCGTTCGTTCGCGCTACCCGACCGGCATTTGCCACTAGTACGCCCTGCCTAGTCCTAAAATAAATCATACTCGCAAACTTATTAGACCAACCGGGAGTTCCTCGTTTGAGGACTTCAATCGGATAGACGGTATACCGTTTTTTGGCCCAAAAGTGCAAAATCCCAACCGCCGGATGACAATGAGGACTCCAATCGGACAGACGGTATACCGTTTTTCGGCCCAAAAGTGTAAAATCCCAACCGCCGGATGACAATGAGGACTTCAATCGGACAGACGGTATACCGTTTTTTGGCCCAAAAGTGCAAAATCCCTACCACCGCCGGATGACAATGAGCCCCCGCCCCCCGTTAACAACGTAATATGAACAGGCAGCAGGTGGTTGTTTTGTTATTCGACACTGTTGCTCTAGTTGGTTTTCACATTTTCGCTGCTAGTGCCGCGTTTTCATGGGTGGTGACCCGTCCTCCTGGGTCAGCCGCTGCGTATCATGTTGCGCGTCTGCTGCCCCGGCCCCGGTGACTCTGTGCTGTATGGTCGGCAAATGTTCAGCTATGCTGTCTGTATTCAATATTCGATATTATTCTTGTTTTAGCTTTTTTTTTTCTCGACGGGCGCAACGTTTACATGGATGTGCACCGTACCCCCTTCCTTGGTGCTGGGCGTTGGGCGCCACAACAACAAGGTTTGCGCAAACGCAAAAAGGTTATTGTTATCCGCCAGCAGTAGCCAGTAACGCGTATCGTTTCGTTTTTTTTTTTTTTTTGGTACGTATTTACTCGCGGATATCCGTACCATTTTTCACGGTTAAGCGTATTTTCATTTTTTAACGGAGAATTGCCACGTACGTACGGTGCACCGTAGGGAAATGCCGCGGTGTTGTACGATTTGCTCGACGGAGTGAGATAAACAGCCCGGTGAACAAGAAAACGTGCGACGGACATCCGCTTCGCAATAACCCGTGACTTTTGTAGAGCGGCGGATATCCGCTCCGTGAAAATCCGTGACTTTCCCAGCAAAGCGGATATCCGCTCCGCTCCGGTCCGTAACACACTCGAAAAAACCGGTCCGCTCCGTGACATAAATCAAGGGCGGAAATCCGCTCCGCTCCGGTCCGTAACACACTCGAAAAAACCGGTCCGCTCCGTGACATAAATCAAGGGCGGAAATCCGCTCCGCATTACGACCCCATGAAATTTGTAGCGGCGAATATCCGCTACGTGGTTACTATCCGTCACTTTTTCCACGGGCGGATATCTGCTCCGCGAGATTTTTGATAGACAAAAAACCGCTCCGCGGAGCGGCTCTTACTCCGTACTACAATCAGTCCCGTACACATCCCTGAAAAAAAAAAGCCTTGGTTACTCGTATATCATACGACTGCTCCCATGAAAAATGCTTGGATCCTGTCGTTTGGCCGCGGACGAAGACGGGAGACGGATTACGTGAGGGTACCTTACCGCATGTTCGAGAAAATGGTTGACACACTCTTTGAGTCATATATACCCTAACCCCAACCGAACGAAACGCAACAAACCAACCATTGTACTGACCCCCTTCGTCTCGTGCGCAGTGTGCGTCAACCATCGTGTCGAAACGTGGCCAGCCCTACTTGGCTTGACTACGGAAGGTGGTTGTTTGTAAGGAGCGAGAATATGTTGATGACGATTACTTCATACCCTGGGACCAGGTGGTATGACATATACAGGGGCGAACGGATGGTGAAATTTATTGAATTCATAAGACAACACACATACCATTTCAAGGCATAAATTAATTTTGACGGTACGTATGATATATAGAGGGCGACGATATGAAGCAACGGTACGTATGATATATAGAGGGCGACGATATGAAGCACGAGCTTCGACGTCGATCGCTCATCAACACTCCCAGAACGTATCCTTTACGACGGGTAAATCTTTGGGAGTTCAATCGCATCAAGTACTACTCCACCCGAACACGTAAGGAACTTTTACTACCGACTGTAGCGGCAGTAAATTATATACCAAAAAAGAAACACCAGGCATACAGCATTTCAGAACCAACATTATAATAATTCGCACCGTACGCCTTTTCTTTCTCCCCACAATTAACGGTATAGAAAAAAAAAAAAAAGGGTGTGCAGTGAGGGAGGGGGCACGAGGGTACGTACGGTGAACGGGGGGCATGCACCATTGCTAATTTCTAGTGGGTGTTCGGGAGAAAAAACATACGTCGTACGAGGATGGAATGGGGCTTGCTCGACCGCAGCGGGGGCCAGTAAGTAAGTGGGGCGAACGTTTAATAGAGCCCGTGATACAGGTCCGAAACCGATATCGTTGATACCAGATCGAAAGCCAGAAAAGTCTTCGAAGACAGGGGGATGGGGGGGGGTGATTTACCGCGGTAGGCCGGAAAACAATGGCCTTGCTATCAGTAGAGAAACCCAGCTAGAAAATGCAGAAGGCGGGAGGGGGGGGGCGGGGGAGGAATACGTAGACCAAGCCACCGGCCGTAATAGTGGGAGCGAGTGGGAAGCCGGCGAATGACATGGAGTTCCCGCCGGATGAAGTGAAATTGGAAGTTGACTCGTTTGTGTGCGGATGTTGGAACAGGGCTATGTCGGAGTTCAGCCCCAGAGGTTTCCCATGCGGCGACAATTAATTACACACGCCGCCACTAAGTACACGAGCTTCGACGATAATAATCTCGATCTCACAGCTTCCGCTATTATGGCAGATATCTTAAGAGTCTCTGTATGTTAAATATCTGGTGCTATTCCCATAGTAGTGAGCTTCAGCGAACTGGGGTATCATGAGTTTTTCTTTATTCGTACCGAAGAATAGACTTACCGGGCTTACAAACAATACGTGGTTTATGTTGCCACTGTATCTCCTTTTCTAGTGGTGAGCTCAGTACTGCGAAGAGCACCACCGCAAGGCAAAGGTAGCCGTGTGACCGCGCAGACGAGCAGACTTCGCAAGCGAAGGGCTCTCAAGCCGTCAAGCCAACGGCGCAGGGAGGTGTTTAGGAGGCTGTTTTTTTACGCCGCCCCACCCACCCACCCACCCACCCACCCGTGCGTTTAGAGGGAGTCAAAAGGGAGGGGGGCAGGAATAGTCGTAGAATTTCGCAACTGTGCGTGACTCGGTTGATTTTGAACTGAAGTGCATAGACAGTGGTGGGGCCTGTATAAGGCAGTTAGGATAAGGCGGTCATTTGATGTTATAGGGCGGTTGAAATCGCTTTGCACCACTGTAATGCTGAATGGAAACGCCTATCCAAATAGGGTTGCTTCTCGATATAGGGGCGACCCAAAAATGCCTTTATACTACACCGCGCATTTGTCATGGATAAGGCTAAGTATGAGTTAGCTAGACTTCCCCGGCTAGTTATTGCCAGTATGAGTAGTTGGGTGGCGGAGTACAGGGCAACTACTGGCATGCCCAGTACAAGGTAATCGTGATTAATAATACCCACGGTGAGTCCAAGTGGTTATTGCCGATCCCTTTGGGACGTCGGAGGGAAAACTGATGATTTTCATAGTCGGGCGGTGGAGCACAAGCCAACTAACTGGCTCACCCGGTTTCCAGGGCTAGTTATTATCAGTGTAAAGAGTTGTGTGGCGGAGTACAAACCAACTAGCTGGTTTACCCGATAGTGTTGATTAGCAATCACCGCGGTGTCTTTAAGTGGTACTGTTAATAGCTGGGTGGCGGAGTAAAACCCAACTAGCGGACTCGCCCGGTTTCCGGGGCTAGTTATTGCGAATAGTTGGGTGGCGGGGTACAAGCCAACTAGCTGGTTTAGTAACCGATATTTTCTTGATTAATAACCACCACAGCAGTGTTTCCAAGTGGGTAATATTAATGGTAGGGCGGCAGGGGTAAACGCCAACTAACCGACTTACGTCTGGTCGTCCTTGTTAAAAAACACCACGTGCCGAGCCACGAAACAGATACATGAGTCAGATGTAACGACGCAGAACTCCGAATAGAACACCGCTCGTGTCGAGCCACGAAATAGATGCACCAGTCAGATGCAACGACGCAGAACTCCGAAAAAACTACCGGTCGATCGAGCCACAAAAACAGATGCACCAGTCAGACGCAACGACGCAGAACTCCGAAAAAAAAAAACTACCGATCGTAACACCGACCACAGCTGCAATACCAACCGTGGGGGTATTCCGAGGGCACTATTTAATAGCCCGTTTGACTGGTACAAGGTTGATGCTGACACGCCCGCCCGTCTATCCGGCCGACCTTTTACCCCGCCGGTGAGAGGTGTGTCCCGAGCCTAAATTATTGTGTTGATCACCACGGATGGAGTTAACCCCAACCCCAACCCCAACCCCAACCCTAACTCATACTTCGTACGAAATGCCGGTCGGAGCGCTCCCTAACGGCGTCACTGGGGTGGAATGGTTGAAAAGACGCATCACTAGCTGTGTATGACCGTGCAGGGGGGGAAGAGTGCTACAAGGCATAGTCGCAGTAGTCGGGGTACTCGTAGGCAATTGGTTAACCTTTTATTGCCAGTCAGTCGTCGAACGTGCTGCTGATAATAACACCCTCTTAACGCCGGAGCAATGCTAAACACAGCTATTAATACGAGCAAAGACTATTGTAGTCACAAAATTAGGTGTATCGCGAGCGCAGCTTGCAAAGGTGAGCATCGACCCTAAATTTATCGAACTCACAGCTGATGACGTGCTTAGTTTTTTTTTTTTTCCAAACTATTACTTTCGGAGTACTAATTGGCGACGTGCAGTAAACCAAGCAACAGCCCGACCATGGAATCTGTGCAAAGAGGAGCAGACAAGAAGAGGTCGTGGACTACTACTGCTGTGCGACGGTGTAGGTCGACCGCTCGGTGTACGATGCATGATGTCGCAGGCGCGAGCGTGGTCGCGGGGGTGGACGTTTATAGACTGCGAATTGTGCGACCAGTGGTCGAGTGGCGCCAGGGTGGTCGTGCGCGGAGATCAAGTTGAGGCTGTCACGAGGGCTTGAACGGGCACCGACCAAATTTTGGAGGGTCAGGAGGCATCGAATGGACCAACGCATCTTACTGATAACGGCTTTTACGTTGCGAAATCCGTTAATACAGCCTCGAATGGATCGGGGACCAAGTTTACGATGGTTGGGGATTGTCACGCCTGCACAGCTCCAAAACTGTTTTACTGTTTGTGGTGCATGGGGAACGCAGAAATAAATCGCGCATACATGACGGGTGCCGCGGTGTGACGCAGAATCATGGCAATTTATTGGTGGAATCGATAATCATCAACGTCAATACCAGAAGATGAAGGTCGGCGGACGTAGTGAGGTTTATTCGCTGGACGGGGGCCGGCGAACCGGAGGCCGGCGAATACGGATTTTTCTGCTCGGATGGGCTACTGTATTACTCTTATAGTCGCCTCGAATGTGTACGGATTTTGCAACTTGGCCATGTCGGAGTTCAGCCCCCTCCCCCCCCGCTCCCCCCCCATCTTCGAGCGCTAAATAAGCAATTGAAACGATTCGATAGCTAAGCACGCTGCGGTGCATATGTTGCGTAGCCGTCTCAACACACTCTGTGATGCACAACGTATAGCGCAATGAGCTGCCGCCGACCGCCCGTACGCGGGAGTCGACCCCCGGCGACCCTCCACCCCGAGGAAAGCACAGGGAAGCGGGGGGATATGGGTTTAGTGTGTCCGGACGAATTGGCACACAAAGTGGATGTGCTTCATGTGATCTCCTCTAAACGCGAACTCAGCACCGAGAAGAGCACCACCCACCCGTAGGTGTGTTTTTGCGCACAGGTGTCCCCGCACGGAGATGCGGTGCGTTTTGCGCGCAAAACGCCTTTGGCGTTCGCGGAACAAGCGCCGGAGCTCTGCGTATTTCAGACACACCCGTATAATACGTGCCACTCCTCCTGGCTCCTGTCGTTGCGGAGGGAGTTCTTGATGCTGTTGTAGCATAGTCTACACCCCCCCCCAAAAGGTACACAAGCGAACACACGTCCCCTCTCCCCTCCGCCCTCTGGCATCTCACACGTCTTCTGTTTCGGTATCGCCTGGTATTATTACCAGGTACGTACTGTACCTGGTCCGAGAAGTACAGCAGAATATACCTGGTATACTACAACTAAACTTTAGTATTCATACTTCGAGGTAGTAGTTAAACACCGGGCGGGGAATATCTCTACAAAGGGTGATATCTCTGCTGCGGTTGTACCACTGCCTTTATTTTTTTTTTGACCGCAACAGGTGGGAATATCTCGCGATCTTACCAACAACGTACGTAGTCTAGACTAGCATCACTTGTACATTATGATACGAGCAGTAGCTGGTGGTGTACGATCGCTGCTTCGCAGCAGATTTATCCCAGGCGGGTGCTAGCTGGTGCTCCCATTCTACGACTACCCGGTAAATATATACGGAGTACTAGGCACCAGGTACCAGGCAGGCTGTCATCATGGATCGGCGTTTCGCCGTTTTGCTACTGTAAAACCCCCACTTTTCTTTCTGTTGGAGACAGCAGCAGTCTGTGACAGCAAGTGGAAATCATCCCGGCATGTGAATGATAAACCGAAGACGGCGGGCAGATAGATTGTGCTCCAGCCAAGATTGTGACTGTAAAGTGGAGATTAACCCTGCACGTGAATGAACAACCGATGACGGGCAGATAGATTGCGCTCCACAGGGGGCGTAACTCACCGGCGCAGCAGATTCCGCAGCCCTCCATCGTCGAGAAACGGCGCGTCTTGCGCTACGCACAAACTCAGCGTCAAGGCGCACACGATATCTGTTGCACCTCGCGTTGTTCTCGAAGCGCGACCAGCTCGACACAGGTCCACTACATGGAGAAATTGCAGGCAGCCAGCGACAAGGTCAGCTGATAAGCTCGACAAAGAGACAGCAGGCTGAACCAGTAGCAGGTCACCTTCCATGATGTTGTGGGGGCCTCGCACAAGGAGAGCTTGTTGCCGCGTGCTGTTGTGGATCCTTTGGCTGGCGTTGCCCTGCTGTATCTGTTTTCCAGTGATTGGATTACAGCTAGTAGTATCCACGGGTCAAGTTGTAGTTGTTCGTAGGGCAGGGAGCAATTCCGCGGCCGACTACCTATGATACGTGCTACGTACGATTGGTACAGATTAGTTACTTCTGGAGTTAAGTTGCAGTTGGTGTCATGGTGACGTGTGTGCGGTTGGAACGACTGATCGGTCTCGCGCCGACGCCTTCTCCTGCACCAAAACAATAAAGACGAACCGTCTGTTTCGAAATCGTCCGGCCTTCAAACTTCAAATCCGATCTCCGTCCGTCGGCTCCACTAATTCCAAGTCATATATTCGACGTACGCCTTTAAAAATATCGCCCCAATCCCCTCTCATAAACACGGCGTAATTTTCGACGCAAACCCCTCCTTTCCGAAGTGCACTTTTTTCTTTGTTTGCCCACAGCAGTAAAGACTAGTTGCTGATATATCATTTTGCTTCCGGAGTTGCGATCGTATTCCTTAAGGAAGGAGGGAGGGCCATCTCTTAGACGTGGCCGGGACACCCCCACATGAGTGACACGGAGGATGTACAGCTCCCCCTTCCCTCGCGGGCGGGGGTCAGGGCGGGAGGTGGGGGCGGTGGAGGAGGTCTCCGCTCGGCACGGCGTTCCTCTCGAAAGGTCGTGGACGGTCTAAGAACCGCGAGCTCTCGGCGCCTGAACTACAGCTCCTTCACCTCCAACGGGTCCCGGGGAGGGGGAGGGGAGACAGAGGGGTCTGCTGTGGGGATAGTGAACAATACAGGGAGCAAAGCTTGCTCGGCGTGCGGGATACAGTTCACGTGGCGAATGAGGCGCCACCATTGTCGAGCATGCAGAAAGGTATGTTTATGTCCTACGTTTACTTCACGAGATTTGTGTCATTATTGTCATTAGGACTTGCTAAACAAGTGATTTTCGAAGTCGGTTTTATCATGTTTGAATGTTTCGCTCTGCCTGCTGCAGCGCACGGGGCACACCATCGTGCTTGCTGCAGCAGGGCGAGAGGAAGCAGCGGCAGGCGGCGTGGAGATCCGTTTGGTTTCGGGGGGGGGGGTGCGAAGGGTACAGCTGCAGCGAAGGTCTGGTTGTCCTGTGGTACGTGGTCGTTTCGGTTGAAAATCTTTGCGTCCAGCCGATGTCCGCTGCTGTATACCAAGTGTACTGCAATCCTGCTGTAGTTGACGGATTGTCCCATGGTTCAAAAGGTTGTTGAAGTGTTTCTTCGGCGAAGCTCACAGACATGTCCGCAACGAACGTGGACATCGCCCCCTACAAGTACCACCCTCGGGCTTGGGACTCTCGTGGGAGTTTGCATGATAGATCGTCGCTACTTTTTTCCCTAGGGGTTTGGGCAGATCCCGTATTCGCCCCCTGTTGCAGTTCGCAAATCGCCACACTCCAACCCTCGTTTACGCACTTCTGCTGCTTTGTTCTTTTCAAACCACTCGTACCTGGCACACACTGCTGGTACGAGCCAGCGTGCTTTTTGAGTTTTGTATGCGTGTGTGACAAACAAATAAAACAAAAACAAAACATTTTTTTTTTTATCCTCGGGCGGATGGGGAAAAATAAAGCTTTAGCTCACCACACTTCCACGTATTTCATACACGTCGTGTGTCCAATAACCAATCTCGTATACGAGTACACGACCCTTGTTGAAACGATTCCCACCTACCTGGTGAAATCAAATGCTGCCTCTGGAGAGAGTAAGAAACACTACCAGGCAGCTGATACCACCTCATTATCTTTCTAGCCATCCATGCCGTAGCTCCAATTCATCCCCCCCCCCCCCCCTTTTTATCCCCCGCTCCCTCTTGTTAAAAAAACCCACTTAAAATCAATTATATGCCAGAGTAGTAAACACTACCAGGCAGTCTTGATATCACCTCATTATGTGTCTAGCCATCCATGCCGTAGCTCCAATTCATTCCCCCCCAAACGCCCCCCCAAACGCCCCCTCCTTCCCCACCACCTGAACCATCGCCTAGACCCAGCACCACGTGTATAGCAAGTCCTTACATCTATGCGACCTAAAGCTGTTGGAAATCCCCTCACCCCCCCCCCCCCCCCCACCCACCCCTTTGAACACTCCGCCCTTTCATCACTGGTTGTACGACTTACAGCATACAGTACACTTGATAAAAATTGATGCATTTCCTTCCACAGCTGTCAGATTTTGTCCCCCTCAGAAACGGTTTTTATAGTTTCCGCGCACAGACTGGCTAACATCACCCTTTTGACCCTGGTACAAGCTACACTGTAGTTCCAAGGGGAGTCGCTGACCTATATCCTTAATGAGGACACACACCCAGCAATACGCGCGATCGGAGTATCACACACAGCTTGCAAATATGGTTTCGACAAAATCTTCGATCTCACAGCTGGAGTGTATTTTTTTTTCATAATATACGACGAACGACGTCAGCCAAATCCACGGCAGGGTAATATAGAAGATACAGAATATTATATTTATAGTGTTAGACCATTGTTTATGGTACCCCGATCCAGGTCGCAGATGTTCCTGACATTTGTTTCGCCGCCTAAAGATCAAGATGCCGACGAAAGATTTCCTAACAGGAATGTGTATGGTAAAAAGAGTCTAGATGCAGAAGCTAACAGCAATGTTCGATATATTCGTTGGCATTTTTCAGAGGGGTGGTTGTACAGTTTCGAAAAGCCGAGACACACGCAAACGAGCCGCAGCGCCACAACATGCCACAGACCATGGCGATCGAGGTGCGCGTGGTCAAGCGGCAGCTGCTCGGCAAATGGCCCAGGGGGCTGCCGCATCTTGGTGAATTACTGCTGTTCTGTGCTTGTGTGCGCGGGGGCAAATTTGCGGCGTACCCTCGAGACAACATCTGGAGAAGAAATGCCTTGCCCCGATTTCAGCCGGAGATCGGAACGAAACGCCCTTTTTCGGTGGATTTTCCGATCTTGGAAATTGTCAGAACCAACATTTGTTTCCCCATGCAGTGTACACAGATCTTACGTTAGGCGAATCTTGTATAGATCAAGATCTATGGCCTACATCGGGGTGCCATAAACAGTGGCCTTACCACGCTGTGAATTTGAAGAAGTTAGGGGTTTCCGATATGTATATGCAGGCGTTGTTAGATACAGGCTGATTCGGGAGTTCAAAACCTAAATTTTTTTCCCCCACGAATGCCGCTCGCAAGCTGTGGTCCAAGGGCGGATATGTGGTATCATGCTGACCCCCATGGGCTGGCAAGAGGGTGACATGGCCATTTTTTTGTTTCTCACGGCCTCGGGCTGTCTCTAGGAGCGAAACTCCTATCGACCAATAGCAGGCCTTCAATATTTTCAATAATATTCAGGCTTTTTCCAAGCGGGGGCCAAAAAAAAAATGCGCCGCATTTTGCACGAATCGGTACGCGGTAGGTACTCCAAGGCTTGTCTGTAGATTTTCTCGCGCAAAATATCGAATTTTTCGCGCAAAATATCGAAGATCTGACCTCCCTATGTTCAAGGTTAAGAAGTATCTAGCGAAGAAATTTGATCCTACTCGTCGAAAAAAATGGTTATATGATAAGGTGGTTCACATTTTCCAAAAAATCTAAAACTGACGAAAAATCAGGCAAAAAAAAACAAAAAAACGACAGGTGAGCTCTTCGCAACAGCACGTTAAAGGCGTGTGCAAATTTTTACGGTCTGAATCGAAAAAACCAGCTGGAAAACCCGGCTTGGACATTTGACGGGGAACACATTTCGGGCTTGTAACTTGAACCAGCCTGTACTCCAAGGTACGCGCGCGGATAAGTTTTCAAGGTTGTGTTTGCGAAAAAAAATCTTCGGAAACATGCTTTCCTTCCGCTTAACAAGGTGAAATCTCTTCCCGTCATGATTTTGGTGCTTTGCGTTGGAAGTAAACGAAATTCTGCAGGCGACGCCTCCAAAATTTAGGGGGGAAGTGGGGATGTACGGCAACAAGGCGGAAGAAGAGTAGGAAAAGAAGAAACACTACAAAAAGAGCAAGACATGCAAGAACAGCGCACGAGCACCGACGGCAGCCAAGCAACGGTGGCGGCGGCAGAGTTGACCGCAAGCAGCAGCACAGCAAGCAGAAGCACAGTTATTAATAGCGGCAGCGTGCGCTTCAGCAACTAAACAAGCAGCACCAGCACGGCACCGGCAAACAGCAACAGCGCTTGTTTTTACTTTTTTCAATTTTGGGAACGGCTTTGTACGAGCATTTGTCTCGTCGTGTGCTGCTGCTGCTGCTGCTGCTGCTGCTGCTGCTGCTGCTGCTGCTGCTTGCTGCTGCTGCTGCTGCTTGCTGCTGCGCTCGGCGCTCGCGCGCCACCCCGCTGGCGCGCTCCGCTCCGAGCACGCCCGGCGCAATTGCACTTGGACCGCGGCGGCTTCACGCCACGCCGCTGCTGCCGCTGCTGCTGCTACCATGGTGTGGTGGAATTGAAATGGTACAAACACGAGCTGTCCTGTTGCCACGGTCTATTGTACCAGCATAGCGGTACCAGCACGAGTACGAGCAGCCATTTCGAAACTACGCATTCTCCATGACTCCAAGCGGGCAAGAGCGCACCGTCGTAGCAGCGCGCCGCCGGGCGGCCTGCTGCTACACCCCAACGCCGCCCATCCGCGTCATACGCTAGCTACACCTCTCGAGTCTGTGCTCTCAGCAGTTGTGCTGTGTCGATACAGCAAGCAGCAGGCAGCTGGTGGTGCGTGCTGGACAAGGAACATGCCCCATGACTAGTGACTTGAGCTGCGTCGGACAAACGCTCCGTGCGTTGTAGGCCAATGAAACAAAGAGACGAAAAATACAGCAACTTTTGATTCAATCCTACCATCGATAAGTAGCTTTTTTTGCCGTTTTTGGAAAATAGTACCGCAAATCCTGCCTTCGGGAGATAGTTTGAAGTATTTTCACGAAAAAAGTTTTTATCAAAATACTGGAGTGTTTGCGAAAGTACGTTTTTAGAAGTTTACTCCTTACATTGTCCAGAAGGCAAGATTTGCGGTGAATTTCTGAAAAAACGGTAACAAATTATTTGTCGAAGGTAGTTTCGAGGAAAGGTTAAGGTAAATTTTGTTTCTCTGTTTTATTGATCTACAACGCACCGAGCATCTGTCCGAGGCAGAACGCCTGTGCAAGGGTCTGCAGCACCCCAAACAGCACCAAAAGCACCTCGCTGTTGTCACGACACCACGCAAGGAGCTCCGGAGGACCGGGAGGGTACCTCGAGCATGTCGCGTAGGCGTAACATCAGGATTACTGGCTTATAAGTACCGAGCATCCTTCCATGCCTTGCACGCACCACCTACCTGCGCTGGTTACTGTAATTACAGCAAGACAACTTATGGGAGCACAGAGGCTCGAGAGGTGTAGCTTGAGTATGCCGCGGACAAGCGGCGTTGGGTGGTGCCAGCGGGCCGCCGGCGGACTGCAGGCGCCCCGGTGCTACGGTACGCCCTCGCCCGCTAGGTGTCAGGATGCGATGTTCCAGACTGGACTACTCGTACCCGTTCTCCTGACAGCATGATGGCCGCTCGTTCGTGTAGATTCTACCACGGTGCGGTAGAGCAGCAGCAGCAGCGGTGGCGGCGGCGCGCAGCCACGATCTATACATCGGGGCGCCGGGCGTGCTCGGAGCAGAGCGCGCCGGCGCGGTGGCGCGTATGCCGAGCGCAGGAGCAGCAACAGCAGCAGCAGCAGCAGCAGCGACGAAAAGAATTGTGGGTCCCCAAATCGAAAAATGCCTAAATGCAAGGTGTTGCTGCTTCTGCTGCTCGTGGTGGTGCTGGTGCTGTTTATTTTTGTTGCTCAAGCCGATTCTGCCGCAAGCTGCCTTTAGCTGTGCTGCTGCTTGCGGCCGTGGGATAGCTGCGGGCGGCACTGTGGGTCAACTGTTTGTGCATCGTTGCTGGACTGCCGTTGCTATTCGTGCGTACCTTGTACGCTGTATTTTTGTTTTCGCTTCACTTTTTGGTTTGCCGCGTTGCCGCACATCCCCACACCCCTCCTCGATTTCGAAGGCGTCGCCTGCGGGATTTTTTTCACTTGTAGCGCAAACACACCTAAATCTTGGTGGTAAGGCAATTCACTTTTTTTCAGCGGAAGGAAAGTAATTTTCTAAATATCATATTTTCGTAAACACTCCACCCTTATTATTACTAACGCAGGTGATACTGACGTCATACCTATCTGTAAGGGCGCCTAAAACTTAGGCAAGGCACCGAGGTTGCACCTAAGTTTCATAAGTTTCAGATATGATAGGGCACGTACTCAGTATTGGTGCCGTACCCAGCAGCGAATACCTGTACCACTGCCGTACCCGGGTATTTTGTCGATGGGTGTACCCGTTGCAACCAACCGACCAACCAACCAGCCAGCAGCGTACTGCTGTACCTAACGCACCTAAAAATATTGAGGGCGTACCTAAACGTCCCTACTTGGTACCTGGTATGCAACATGTTAGGTATCGAACTCGTACCTAACGAATACCTATCCCCGTTTTCTTTTTGTCGATGGGTATACCCGATACCCGGGTATCTTGCCCGCGGGTCGAGTGCAGCCCCAATGGGTCTCATGGTTCTTGTTGATGTTAGTACGCTTTTTTTTTTCCCGCAGGGGACTACGACTACTGCCTGTGAACTTTCCAGAGCGGCACTTGCTGCTGACTAGGCTACACGACGTTGGGGGGGTCGTTCTTGTCGGCCGGCTCACGGCAGTAGACGCCAAGAGAGTACATGAACGGTGCCTCTCTAGCCCATTCTATGTGGCAGCCACTCGGCACGAAGTACGGGTTATCGGCGGATTTTTGTAGTCTTCTTCGCCACGTCGAACACCTCCGGCGTATCCCCCTTGCTCTTGTGAACACGCTCTGGCGTGACCGCGGTGACGCTCTTGTCCGGCGCGACTTCGACCCTCTCTGGCTCGCGCGTGTTCTGTGTGCTGGCCCCCTCGCTCGGTGAAGCTGGGTAGTTTTTGCTCGTTGTCCACGACGCTCGTGCTCTGCTCGTGGGTTGGCAACGTGTCTGTGGCAGGGTGCATACTGGTATCGGGGAGATCGCGTACGTGACGTACTTAATTCTAACATTTACCCGCAGACATCAAAAGTAGGAATTATTAATAGGAAACGTACCTGATGTACTCACGGCTTTACCTTTCGGCATGAGGGTTTGCACCATACTCGGGTACTTTGTCCATGGCTACTCGGATACCCGGGTAAGTTTTTTGGTGGTAATCCTAGTGTACCTAGCTATTAAGTAAGGTATTGAGCGGCGTACCTTAGATACGTCAAGTCTTAGGTAAGGTATCGAGGTCGTGCCCAGCGAATACCTATACCGTGGTAGTTTTGTCGACGGGAATACCCGATACCCGGCTAAATGTCGGATTGCGTACCTAGCGTACCTGAAATTTAGGTAGTTTTTGTTCAAGCCGCCCATGTCTGGCCTAACAGTTAGGGAAGGTGTCGAGCTCCTACCTAACATATATATGAAGTGTCGGGTACGGGGTACGTACCCGAGTATTTTACCATGTTGTATTTATCACAGAATATGTAATATGTATAAGTGAGTGCGCCGGTTGCACCGACCGTTGCATCGTTACGCTGCAGTTTGTACGTCAGCACTACCGTACGTACTTGAGCTATTGCCGTACAGCAGTGGTGTACCTGTTTTCCCTTTTTAGGACCCCTCCGGTTTAACAGTTTCCGGGAGATCGTATCAGGTAAATCGGCTTGTCATGAAACAAAACAAAAACAGTTGGACTTGGTGCTTGTGGGATCATATGTATATGTATGATTTTTATTTTTCTTCTGATTCTTGTTCGGACACATCTCTTCGTGCTCGCACCT
This sequence comes from Undaria pinnatifida, assembly GCA_012845835.1. Taxonomy (NCBI): domain Eukaryota; class Phaeophyceae; order Laminariales; family Alariaceae; genus Undaria; species Undaria pinnatifida. The sequence continues at coordinate 7,088,991 of JABAKD010000028.1, forward strand.
TCATCCGAAACGGTAGGGGGGGTGGGCACAATCCGACCGTTGGGGACACGTTGCCGGAGGTTTGGGCGCGATCCGTGCAGTGTGTCGCGCGTGGCAAGCCTTTTAAACCTTTTGGCCGTGGGCAAGGATAAGGCAAACCCCTGGGTTTCCATAACATAGAGCATCGTTCGCGCGTGCAAATTAGAATTTATGGTATTATGCCCTTTACGCGCGCACCAGGTCCAGAGTTGAGAGTAACATTCGGTCTGTTGTTTGCCCTCTCATGAACACAGCCATGAACACAGCCAGCACGCTGAGAGCACAACAACGTTAAAAAAACTGCCGCCCAGCACCACCACCAGCAGGTAACACCGTGCGTGTGTGGCACATCCATCTACGCCGTACTGCGGTGGCTAGTTGATTTCCTCGGGGCCTGCTTCGAATATGTGGCTGGCGAAAGTCGGTTGGATGCTTGTGCTTTGTGCGTTCTCCGCGAGCAACGCGCGCTGCACGCGCGATGAGCCCTCGTCCGAGCGGGTTGGTGGCGTTGGACTTGGCCAAAATCCGCCAAAGCGGCGCTGCTCGTGGCGTTGCACTCAGCCGAGAGCCGCGAAAGCTACAGCAAGCGTAGCGGTTGTTGGGAAAATGCCATCGATACCGCACGCTGCTGCCATCGGCCATCGTATGTTACGCGCGGATGGCGGGCGGGACTAGGAATGTGCCACGCTCACTTGCGGCGGGAAGCAACAGTGATAGCAGCCGAACCGGCGTCGGCGTTGTTGTAGGATACTGCTGTGCGGTTCCTGGTATCGGTGTGTGCGTTTGTTTTTGTGGTGGGATGAGCGGTGCGATGGGTTCCCAAACGTTTTCGACTGAGCAATTCAACTGACGCGATTGGTTGAATCGGCGATTTTTTTCGAGGGTATGTGCGAGTCGGATCGCTCAATCAAAAACGTTTGATTCGAAGCTATTGTTGGACTGTGTAAGAAGCCCGATTTGGTCTTCAGTTGCAAAGGGTCTTTTTAGACTGACGGATCCGATTGCGTAATAATGGCCTGCGATCGAGGATTTCGTCGCGAGTCATCTTTGCACGCTGTGTGCGACACTCCGATGGCGCGTGTTACGGGGTGTGTTTATCCTCATGAAGGATATAGGTCCGCGACTCCCCTTTTAGAGCTATCATTTTATTAGCTAGTACCAGGGTTAACCGGTTGATACAAAAACGTGCCATCTTGGATGTTTTAATCAATCTGAGAACGGAAAACTATAAACCCGGTATGTCATAATACCATGATAACTATATTTCTATACAATTACCTGGTGTGTTGAACCAGGGGTGTAGGCGTTGGCACAAGTTGCGACAAGTTACGACCGCTTCGAGTATGGACATCATGATATTCTGACAGTGAGTTACCGCCGTACTATTTTCATGTGTCAATATTTCACCTCGCATTTTCATTGACTCTGACTGCTGTACTGGTAGTGTCGATTGGTTTATGTTTCCCTACAACTCGTTAATGCTACCGGTACCTGGTTCACATTCTCTATTCAACTTCGGCGGATTCAGAGAAGAGCACTTGCTGTATATAACAGTTCAAGCAGAGTCCCACCCCCCTCTCCCCCGCCTATACTACCCTCAAAGAAATTTGACGGGTACAAGACAGAAGCAAAAATAAATAATAGAAGAAAGGGAAAGGCAAGCGCTAAGAACTAGGGTGAAAGAAGGGAAGCACTTGGAAATGTACGGGGGGTTGAGGGAAGATGTTAGAATGAAAGCGTATCTGCACGGCCCAATGGACTACGCGAAAAAGCTGAAACCGCGATTTCGTGTAGGGGACCTGGACCTACCAGAAAGAAGAAAGGGATGTACCAGTAGTCGGTAGGAGGAGGACGTGGCTACCAATATGTGCCCGTGTGGCACAACGATAGAGAGTAGGACTCGCATTGTAGAAGAATGTGAAATATGCAAGGAGGAACGGGATGCGTTAGAGGAGATAAGAAAACTTGACGTATGTGATATGGAAGAGCTTGGTAGACTAGAGAGTAACGAGAGAACGATCGCTATCCTGGGAGGTAGATGGTGGCCGCAGAAGGCGAAACAGGACGGAGATAGGATAAGCAAACAATATCTATGTAGTACAAGGGCTCTGCTCTGACGCCGCCCGCTACGCTCGCGCAAGGCAAGGAAGAACACAACTAAAAACATGTGAAGGGAGCAAAAAGAAGAGGCCCATGATTTGGTTCGAACAGCGATTTGATAAAGCCAAGAGCTGCTCAGAGCAAATTGCCCTGTTGTGCCCAGCTGTGCTGTGTGCTTTTGTTACCGGTGTTACGTTCTGGTCGGCAGTACGGGGGAAATTTGCGTGGGGGAAAAAACAGGGGGCCGTGAAAAATCAAATACATGCAGAAGAAGAAAGAAAAAAACAAAAGTAGTACACAATAACACGTATAATACCTGGTGCCGCTCTATGTTCGAAAGAAAGCACACAGCGCAGCAAATTGCCCTGATTGTGCTCAGCTGTGCTGTGTGCTTTTGTTGCCGGTGTTACGTTCTGATCGACAGTACGGGGGTAATTTGCGTGGGGGTAAAAACAGGGGGAGCTTGAGAGGTAAAAAACATGTAGAAAAAGAGAAGAAGAAAACTAGTACACAACAAAACGTATTAAACCTGGTACTGCTCTATGTTCGCAAGAAAGCACACAGCGAGTTGTTGATTGGCTTTATGCACGAAGACGGAGTAACAAACAATGAGGGACAAAAAGACGAAGAAAGTGCTAAAACGGAAGTTGAAAAAGTGTAGAAATCAAAGAAAAGGTGGAAAGGTCCAGGAAGTAATAGAAGGCGGTGTTAAGATGGGAAGTTGGGAGAGGCGAGGGCGGCGCCAACCGAGGCTGCGCAGGGCAAAAATTGAAAAAGTGAACATGAAACATGAAATGTAGGCAAGATGTGAAGCACCAGATAGTTCACAACGAATATCAATGCCAACGGAAACCAAGGCAGATTCGTCGAGATTTAACTCCAGCACTTTGGTATAGGGCACAAATAACAAGAAATCTCAAGAAGATGGTTGTACGCCGTTGACAACGACTGACGCCTACGACGAACCAAACTCCATCGGCACCACGACCGTGGCACGCTCGACCTACATATGGATCCACCAGGACGTCCGCTCGATCCATCAGAACGTCTACGACCTCCTACCGACTTAGACTGCTTCGATGGGGAACAGCGGTAGATGGATGTCATAGTAGCTACTTACATCTATCACTAAATATTAACGTGCGTAGAGCAACCGGCCGGGAATAGATACGCGTAGAGGTAATAACCAAGTGCCTGGCAGAAACTGGAGAAATAAGGCGAAAACCGTGGCTGGGTCGCTAGACACGAACATACCCAACGAAACGCAGCGAAACGCTCACCCTTAATTGGAAAGAAACAGGACAAACAAAGGGAGAGTTCGATGGAACCCCCGCTTGGTAATTGAAGAAAAAAATATTGAAGAAAAAAACGTCCGCCCGGCAATTGAACAAGAACCAAAAATGCAATTGGTGGAAGGAAAACGTCCGTGAAGGCATGTAGATGAACGTTTCCGTGCAAACTCTCTGCAAAGGCATGCCACATGAAAGACCTGAGGTGCAACCGAAGCGGAACGTAAAACCCCAAGAGATGCAAGGAGCTGACTAGCCTCCTGGCATAGTCTAGACACTAACAACACCAGGAAGGGTGACTATGTGAAGACGCCGTTACTCAACATTCCTAAGGGAGCTCGTCGAACACCAGTCCTGGAGACAACCGTGGTTTAAACACAACTACTACTACTACTACTGCTGCTGCTGCTGCTACTACTACTACTACTACTACTACTTACTAGTACTACTACTACTACTACTACTACTACTACTACTACTACTTACTACTACTACTACTACTACTAGTACTACTACTACTACTACTACTACTACTACTACTACTACTACCAGGTACTACTGCTACTGCTACTACTACTACTACTACTACTACTACTACTACTACTACTACTACTACTACTACTACTACTACCAGGTACTACTGCTACTGCTACTGCTACTAGGAGCAAATTATAACAACACCAGGCGGAAGGGTGACTGTCGCAACCTCGCGTTGGATACCAATGCTGGGAAACGTCGTCGAACCCGGGTAGGCGACGGGAAACTGAGGGAGTGGGTTGGAAGAATGCATGAAGAAAAAAAAACAACGTAGAAAAGGAAAGACGCATCTCGTCAAACACACACGCAAATCCCAGGGAAACGTCAGTTCTAGATACGACAACGCTATTAACCCCTTCAGAACCCCCAAACACCTCCCTTTACTAAATCCAAGTAACTTTGTCCCCCAAAACGGGCTTCCAGTTGTAAAGGAGTTAACAGAAGTTCACGCGACTCCCCGCCGAAAAAAAAAAAAAAAAACGTGGAAGAGGAAAAACACATCTCCTTAAACACACAGGCAAATCCCAGGGATACGTCAGTTGTCGATGCTACGCGGCTATTAACAGAAGTACACGCAACTCCCCGAAACACAAAGACGCTAGTTCACGTCGTCCATTACCGGCAGCCGTCGCGAAACACGGACAGTGGTTTCGCAAAAGCATGTAAGAAAAAACCAAAGGGGGAAAGGAAAGACGCGTCTATTGTAACATACGGATGGGCGAAACTGGCAAATCCCACGTACACGCCAATCGTACAAACGATGGCGGGTTTTACACAAAACGCACACTATGCAAGGACTTGCGACAAGGACACATAATAATTCCAAGCGTGCAAGACGTGAGATACCATTTACACCTACATTTATGCGGACACATGACTATGGCACCCCCCGTTACACGACAACCTTAAGCAAGCACGTTGATGCGCGGTGGTCGGCGCGAAACTGAAGCGACTAGTGTCGCGAAAAACATGCCATAACAAATAATGTGTTGGTTTTTTTAACAGAAAAAACTCACCCACATAGTATATTACAAGTACCAACAACGCAGCTTACAAAGATGAGTATTGACCCGAAATTCGTCGAACTCACGGCTGACGTCCTTGAAATATTTTTATAAAATAATTATGGCACGACCCGGTATTACAACAACCCCAGGTAACCTTGCCGCGCACGGGGACTAGGGACGAAACTGTGCGAGTGGGTTAGAAATATATACGCCACACGCAAAAACCTACGGGAAAGCCGTAGGACGCACCTACTAAACGACATACGTACGGGCGAAAATGCACCACATACGCACGGGCGAATATGGCAACGGCTACACACGTCAATCGTAGACCACACCGAGCTTTTGAGACGACCACGCTCAGTAAAAGAAGTCGCAAGAACGACACACACGAATCCTAAGCGTGCAAGTCGTGAGCTACCGAAGTTGGTGTGCAACAAAATATTAAGTCAAAAGCATAAAACTCAACACCTCTACATGCCAAAGGGAGTTATAGGACGACATGTCATACAAGCATGGCGGTGGCTGCAAAACACGAAGCCGGATGGGCAGGAAGCCGATGACACGCTTCCTGGAAGGACTCGGGAATCTCTTCCCGGGTCTGAGCGACATTGAGAATTGAGCTTGAGGCCGCAGAAATCTCTTCGTCTATACACGAGACGAAGGCAAGGTTTCGGGACGATGGCGCGGCTTGGCTAAGCGCAGGAAACAGCGCTTCATGTGGATGGATTGACGAGTTCCTGAGAGATGGTTGTAAGCAGACAGCATAACAGAAGCGGTGGGATTTGATAGAACGGAGTGTTATGCGTTGTAACGTAGAGAAACATAGTGCAAGTAAGAGGGGAAGTACATAATGTTGCATGTGCTTTGGTTGGGAGGAGGGGACAGTTGAACAGGTTAGTCTGAAGTAGCAACTGAAATGTTGATGTTGTTAACCAATTGTGCAGCAACGAATTTGAGGTAACCGGCACGGGCGTGAGGATTGGTCATGAGTTCAAGGTAATGGTGAATAGAGGTATACGATGTAGGAGGAGCGTTTAGTATCTGTACAGGCTCGATGCCAACTCCGAAGGAAATGGCGTCGTCGAAAGAGAAACCTGAGTTGTTAAACGGATTGTGCAGGCGTTGAGCAATGTGCTGTAGGATGTTCTCGCGAACGGTAAAATGCCTTCCAGGGTAATGGAAAACTTTGCGTGCAATGCATCGAAGCAGGCAAGCTCCATCTCCTACTTCGTTAACAATTGTCCAGTTGTAGTTTGATGGAGGTGGCGGAGGTGGAGGACGAGGTAGTGGGCGGCGGCGGTGGAGCAGGGAGTTGAGGAGGGGGAAGAGAAGAATGAGCCGGGATGGAGTTGCCAGTAGCGGCTTCAATGAAGGGAGGATATGCAACGTCAGGAGCATGTGGCACACTGTTAGCAATATGTGAAGGTGGCACAAGGCACATGATGGAGTGTCTGTTCTTTATTCGGCTAAGGGCAACATACAACTGGCCATGGGCAAAAATATCATTTCGCAAATCAAGACCAATGCGAGAGAGAGTTTTGACCTTGAGATTTGTTAATTGTCAGGGAGTAGGCGAGGCGGAGGGGAAACTGGACACGACTGAATTTGATACCTTGACGACCGACTTGGGCGTGGAAGTTAATTCGTGGCGCGAGGACGATAGGTCGATGAGGGGTGAGGAGCTGAACCTGGATAACACGAGACACGAGAATTCGGAGAAAATCCCAACTAAACACCTTTCTGACCGTTAACGAGACCCTCCCCGAAGTTTAAGTTTGTCGTGAGCATGGCGAGGTCGTTCGTGCGAAGAACTAGTGCGTGAGGGGGAACGCCTTGAGCGTCGAGAAGATTGAGTTGTTCGGGTGCGGTAAATGCGGTGTAGGGGTTGGACTCGTCGCTTGTAAGAGAATCTGAGCTGAAGAAAGAGTTGGCGTTTTCAGATCGTGTTTCGGCAATGTTCATGTTGGCGGCGTCTATGGCCGTGTTGGTAGTGGCAAGTATAGCACGATCATGCATAAGTTGTGTGTCTTCGTTCAAGTCAGGGTAGACGAAGTATAGCACTATCATGCATAAGTTGTGTGTGTCTTCGTTCAAGTCAGGGTAGACGAAGTTGATGAGGTCTTCAAAATTCGTGGTATATTTAAGTGTGAAGCGGTCAGTTGTAGATTTATCGCTGGAGTTGGAGAGTGCAACCATATCACCGTTGGACATGTGGATAGTAGGCTGCCTGTTTCACCCACGGCGCGTACGAAGGAGGCATAGTGCTTGTCCTCTTTATCACGTTGCGACGCAGTTGTTAATAGATGCAGACGAGTAATGCTCGCCCACAGGAAGCTGGAAATGACGGTGGCCTCGACGGTGTCGGATGCGGAACCATATTTGACAACAGGGCCAACTTGCCTCCAATCTCCACTAAACAAAATAGTTTTACCACCAAAGAGCAAATTGGTATTTAAAAGATCTTGCAAGGTTTTGTTCAACGCTTCGACGCAGTACTTGCGTGCCATGGGGAGTTTGTCCCAGATGATGAGGACACAGTTGCGGATATGTCCCGCGCGTTGCGATTCACCACGAATATTGCACAAAGCTCCAGGCACAATGTTGTCGTCAAGTGGCAATTTGAACATGGAGTGAGCTGTCCAGCCACCTAGTAGTTGGAGCGCCGCAATTCCAGTCGAAGTGACCGTTAGGACGACTCGCCCATTCCCACGCAAACGTGCTGCTATGACCTTCTCGGTGAAAGTTTTTCCAGTTCCGGCGGGACTGTCAGCCATGTATGCGCCTGGTCTGTTTGAAGTAACGGAGTCGATTATGGTGGGAGTATATTGCACGCTGCTCTTGAGTGAGAAGGCCTTGGTTCTCGTCGGCGAACGCCGTTTGTTCACGCCGATCGAAGGCGCCCCTGGTACGTTCAAGTTCTGTCAAGTGGTGGATAGCGGGAGGAAGGTTGGCCTGTTTGTTATCTTTTCCATGAAGCTGCAATTTTAGGTCTATTTGGCGTAAGGCTTCAGCGACTGCCTGCACTCTGGTCATGGACTCACGTAAGTCTTCAATTAGGTCATCTTGGAAGTCGTGCCATAACTTGGGGGCCGGGCCGCCATCTAGTGTGAGTGTCACCAATAAGCCTCGGAGTAAATTAGCCGTTTGGAAAATAACAGCTTCTTGCATGCAGATGAAGTATTCTTCATCGCCTGTGACCGATCCCGAACGGCGTCGTGAAAGCTATGATGGACAATGGACGGACCAATATCGGGTTGTACAGTGCGCAATTCGGTGAAGGATCTTGCTGGGATCTTGTGAAGAAGGAGTCGCAGATAGAAGACATCGCCAACAGCTGGGCTTTTGAAATGGATACGGCATACACGTTCTGTTGTTCTGGCAGAAACGATGTTACCGTATTGGTAAAGCCATTTACCGGTAGGAGCAGAAGACGGGTGGGGTCTTTTTTTTTTTTCGTGGTGATTATGTAGGTTTCGAAGTAGTCGAGGAGGGTACGGTCGTTGAAACAAGCCGCTATGGGCCTTTTAAGGCAATGCATAAGATCGGAGGCGGTGCTGTTTGCGATCGCAGCACGTTCTTCGGCGGAAGCTTCCGCGGGGTAAATTGCGTTGTTTTCTTGCTCAAGGTGGGCATGAACACGGGTAACTGACGGGTAACGGCTTTGAGTATCGAAGCCGAGCATTCTCCAAGTTGCTTCTGCAGCCGAAATATATCGCGTTGTACGGTACGTTTCAATTTCACTTTTAATACCGCTGATTTTGGCTTTCGCGAAGTCATCGCCTTTTCAATGTACTTGTAGAGGTATTTGGCACATGAAGCCGCAGTAACGGCATCAGTACACACATGGCAATCGAGTATAAGAAGTAAATACGGATATGCAGGGGACGACCCATTGGTTGCCTACGGGGACATCAACCCAGCAACCGCCGACTTTGTTTCGCACTGTGGGATTATCGCTATTTTTTTGTCCTACAATATTCCGCGCGTCCACTGCGTTCATTTAGCGTAGCTGTTGTTCTGAAAGGTTGCGGGTAGTGTTTGTTGCACGATTTAGTGTTAGTGTCCCTGGTAGTTTGCATGCACGGTGCATCAACATTGAGAGAGCCACACGGTTTGTGTATCATATATTTGAGGACCATCTCACGCAGCTTGCCTTTAGCGATGGACGCATTGGGTAACCGTGCCCATGCCCGAGAATCCATTTGGTTGAGGACGTCAGGACCTGCGTTTTTGAATTTGATAATGACATGGGCGTGGGGAAGCCCGCGTTTTTGGTACTTAACGACAGACATGTGAAAATCGTAAGGTTCAAACACCTTGCCGCTCTTGAGGTGAGGCATGAGCACACCAAGCTTGATTTTTGAAACTCTGCAGCAGAGGTCCGGACGGTCAGCAGCTTGTTGCCCTCGTAGGAGATTTTGTTCAATTTCAGGCCAAAGCGGGTTACAGGTCATCGTAATCATAAAGTGTGGTTTGCCTTTTCTGTTGACAACTGCAAGAGCGTCTTCTGTTGTCATGTTTACGCTTCGCAGGTGATCCATGAAACGAAACAGGAAGCAGTTGACCAGGTTTTTCCGCGCGACTTGCTTCTGAAATAGAACGTGCCGTGGCCAACCGTTGCTGAAATGGTGCTCCTTCAATGAACGTTAGTTGGTTCTCTTCGAGTCGAGACAGATTGTCCGTAATCCACTCCTGGGCAATACGGCTATTTCTTTGAAAGACACGTTCAGAAAGCATGCGTTGTCTGCAGTAGAAAGAGAGAGAAACGTGGGCATTGCCTGCGATATTCGTAGTCCGAGACTTTTTGGGTGGGTTCTCAAGCATATGGCCAGGACTCCACCCAGCTTCACCGTGCATAAAAAGCAGAGGATACTGGAGGCTCTCGTATGCGGGCGACCAAAGAAGGAGGAATCGAGGTCGGGAGTCCGGACTATCCTTGGGGTATGTGATGACGGCACGCTTGGTAACGTCTTCTTCACCTGATGTATGAAGGATAGCGGCGATTGGGGGGGAAACTTCTTCACCCAAAATATTACCGTCGTTGACTCTGCTAGCTTCCGCAAATGAGATAAAGGCGGGTTCGGAACTAACAGCATTGGAATTAATCAAGTCGTCGACACGAGCACGATATTGCTCAGCCCATGAAATATTTTCTCGCACGTGATTGCGCGACGTTTCCGCAATACTAAGGTCGATGCCTCGATGTTGGGTCTGGTCCACAAACTCTGAGTCGTAGATGTAAAATTTTGCGCTATTTGAAACATTCAAGGAGTCGTATTTTTCTTGAAGGTCGAAGATGCGATGGTAGGCTTTCCCATGTAGAGTGAGCATTGGTGGAGGTTTAGGATTTTGTCCAAGTTCTACGTTCGCAACCACCGGCGCCTAGCGCTGTGAAGGAGAACAGGCCGCTGTATTTACGTTGGTAGGCGCTAAATCCTTCGGAATTGAAGAAACGCCAAATGTAATCGCTTACAGGGCGAAGACGTGGAATTGCTGCGGCGCCAGATTTTGCAACAGTTTAGGGACCTTTCTTCCCACCAAAGTTGCGAGCCACAATGCTTGCACGTTAATTTTTTTGGGTCGTTCAAAAGAGGATACCTAAAGCAGAATGTTCGAAGGATGTGTAAATCAGGGGCGTTGAAATGGTAAATGCCAAGATGGTGGCGAGAAGTTTGAGTGCGCAAACTAGAGAAATGGTAGCGATTAGCATTGAGTTCGTGCGAGGTGGAATTCGCAGCAGCCCTGCGTGTAACGTTCAAGCTGTGGCGCCGAAGAGCGCGACGATGGCGAGCAATTTGACCCGTGTCAGGCGTGCGCCTGCTTGCCAAGATAGCACTGCGCAAATTTCGGTGTAGACGAGCCTGAACACGAGATTCTGTATTGTTGGTAATATCTGACATTGTTTGAAGATAGAGGGCTTTACGCTCGAAGAGGGTATATAACCCGGTCGTAAGGAATCGCACTCAGTACGCTTACCTTCAGAATTCGTCGCCGAAGTTCTCGGGGATAGAGGCGCACGCTAGCTTGGTTTCTTCCTCAGTGGAGGTGCCGAGTACTTTGCATCCCTCTTTCTTCGATATAATCTTCAGCAGCTGTGCACGACAGTTGAGGAAAAGTGGTAGATAGTCGGTAAGCCACATGTATTATAAAAAGTGAAAATACACTTCAGCTGTAAGATCGAATACTTTGTCGAATATATATATGACAACATGAAGCTTTCCATGTAGTTATGACAGCAAAATAAGTAGCTGGTAAACTATAATTTGGAAGGTTGATAAAATGTTAGCTCTGATAAACGGACGATAAACTCGATGAGATGGTGGAAAAGGCAGATGGTAAAGGTCGTGAATCACGAAAACGCTACCTAGTAATGACATGCAATAAAGTAGCTCGTGAAGGCAGGCGATCTTCTTCTGAAGAAGACGGGCGATTACCTGCTCAATTCACCTCCCGCGCTGCACTACCACTGCGCCAAGCGCAATTTCGATAACGAGGTACGAGCTACTTTATTTATTGCATGTCATTACTAGGTAGCGTTTTCGTGATTTACGACCTTTACCATGTGCCTTTTCCACCATCTCATCGAGTTTATCGTCCGTTTATCAGAGCTTACATTTTATCAACCTTCCAAATTATAGTTTACCAGCTACTTATTTCGCTGTCATAACTACATGGAAAGCTTCATGTTGTCATGTATATATTCGACAAATTATTCGATCTCGCAGCTGGAGTGTATTTTCACTTTTTATAATACATGTGTGTGTGTGTTCTTCACATTAAACCGTTCTTCTACTCGTCGACATCCAGCACACCCAGTGTCCGTACTGATTCTTCACCCTAGAAAGATCAGCTCTGTGGTCACAAGCCACGACACAGAGATAATGCATCGTAATGCATTCGACAACGCAATGTCATGTGGCTTACCGACTATCTACCACTTTTCCTCAACTGTCGTGCACAGCTGCTGAAGATTATATCGAAGAAATAGGGATGCAAAGTACTCGGCACCTCCGCTGAGGAAGAAACCAAGCTAGCGTGCGCCTCTATCCCCGAGAACTTCGGCGACGAATTCTGAAGTTTAATTGAGGTTTACACGGGTCATATATACGTGTTTGTCCATGGCGAAAACGGATGTTGCTCACTAATGTTGGACTGCTGGGCTTGCACGGGACATCTTCTCAAGTAAGGGAGGAGAAGAAGTTCCGAGGTTCCGAGCCCATGGCGGAGTTGTTCGTGGCTAACTGTGTATGGCTGACCAAACTACGTGGAATCGTTCCGGCTTGTGCTAAACCAGTGACCCGTACTTTTTTTTTTGTTTTCACCCCGTGATAACAACATACTCGCAGCGCAGTTGCGGCGCCACCCATATGCGACCGATGTTCCGGTTTGCTGCCGTGGTACCATGTATTTGCCATGATACTTGGTATTTAGTATTTAGTACCTCCGTTTAAACACGCTGCTACAGCCGAGAGATGGAGGATTTCGTGGAAACGCTAACATGTACCAGTATGCGCCAATATCGACCCTATATTTATCGAACTCACAGCTGACGTGTTTCGACATTTTTGATGGGCAGACGACAGAAAGCGGTATGCCGCCACCATCTTTGCGAGCTGAGTGTGACACTCCGATCGCGCGTGTTACGGGGTGTACATACCCTCATGAAGTAGTATTGGCCGGTTGCTCCCCTTAAGTGCTACTATTAGCTACTACCAGGGTCACCAGATTGATAAAAAGACGTCCAGCCTTAAGTAGTACCAGGTACTCATTATGCGCACGGAAGCTGTAGATATCAGCCGCTTTGAGGGGGACATAATCTGACGGCTGCTGTGGAACCGACTACGGGTACAGTACGCACTTGGTATTCCGTAGTCTTGACTCCTTTAGACTGTCCAACCATTTTGGGGAAAAACTGCTTGGGATTTCGAGTTAGATGGACCGCAGTGCCATTGCAAAATGTTACGCACCTCCTTTATAGCTGCACGCTGTTGGGGGAGGATACTTGAAATTGGGTTGGGATGAGTTTTGGAGCGGTAAAAAGGCAAAGGTCGGGGTTGGCTTGCTGTTGGTCTGACGGTAGACTCACCCCTGCTGACGGTTGCACCGGGAGTTCCACCCTGAAAATAGCCCCGTTACTGCTGTATTTTTTTTTTTTTTTTTTTTTTTTTTTTATCCCCGGCCTCCAGGCCTCTCTATTGAAAACCTTCCACTTCTAATTCGAACTCCTGATCTCGGGGTGTTTCTGTTTTTGATCTGTAGTTCGAATTTTAATGTTTCGATGCTTTCGAAGATCGATTTTTGTTTTGTTCGATACATGTTTTTCATTTTTCCTCGATTTGTTTTCCTTCGACACCTGGTACAGCAGCAGATGTTTATAGACTACGTACGACAGTTATATTTTACTGAACCGAAGGTATTAATAGACTGTTATTTCATCTACTGTTGCGATTACATCATGTTTATATTTCGGTGTTTTGTGTACTTGATACCGGTATGTCAGGATATTTTCAACGAACGCGACGAAGGTCAGAAGAAAAGGTTGACGTACCGTTCTCGACACGAGCAACTTTTCCCCACACGCGCCTGTTGGTGATTGAAAAGCAAAGACGAGCCCCCCTTGTGCTTATTGCTTGTAAGACACCCGTGGCACCCTTGTTGCCCAGCGGAAGTGCCAATAGCGCCCATCTCCCCAAGCAGTCCGGGAAAGAGTTTACACGTCAGATATATCACGATCTAGATCACCTGAATTTATTGCAGATAATGTAACCTGTCGTTGTGATATGATGTGCGGGACCTGTGTATATGTGTCGAACAGATCCATCCCAGGAAAGCTGTGCTGTGATAGATCATTCAGATCACACACGGCTCTCCCTCGGCAACATGATATAAAGGCTCTGTGTGGAACAGATCCATCTCGCGAAAGCTGTGCTGTGATAGATCATTCAGATCGCCTCGCCATCACTCGGCAGCATGATCTGTATGCTCTGTGTAGAGTAGATCCAATCTAAGAGACAGTGCTGGATCATTCAAATCACCCGGCTTTCACTCGGCACCATAATCTATAGGCTCTGTGTAGAGTAGATCCAAGCCAAGAAACATGTGCTGGATCATTCAAACCACACGGCTCTCAATCGGCAACATGATCTATCGGCCATGTAGGTCGTATAAGTCAGGGATCTGCCCTGCAAAACGGACATAATCAAAAGCGATCTGATCTGTCCCAGGTGTGAACCCTTATGCCTCTGTAGAAAGCCATGGTATAATATGTCCCGCACCATTTCCAAGTATGGCGTCCCTGAAACGTGGGGAACTGATAATCACGACCAATCGCCACTACGGGGGCGTTTAACCCCTTTACAACTGGAAACCCGTTTTTGGGGACAAAGTTACTTGGATTTAGTATAGGGAGGGGTTCGGGGGCTCTAAAGGGGTTAAGAGCAATCCCCGGATTTCAGGCCTTGTGCTCCGGCTTTTGTGTTGGGGTTAGGGATGGGGAAGGTTGGGGTTATAATAATGTGGGTGCTTGTTTCGAGGACTGTGAGAGCTGCAGGGACCACATTTGCGGAGTTTTTGGCGCGAGAAACCCCTCGGATCAGGGTGTAGAACGCGCTGAAATTTAGTGTTGAAGGGGTTTCGACAACGGACATATGCCGTCCCACCCCGCTAACGCGTGAGAGTAGAACAGGCGTCGCATGCCGAAGCCTCTGTCTATTTATCTGCTCAGGTCATGGGCGGTGGGAGCGGTCTCTGTCCAGTTATCTGCTCAGGTCATGGGCGGTGGGAGCGGCGATGTGACGGCACAGTTCCATTTTTTCCGTACCCCCAAGAATGATTCCATTCAAAAATCCCAATTAGTTTGTGACCGAAAAATTGATGTTATCTCTGATAAAAACTACTTGAAATTGGAGCTGCGTCTTTCTTTTGCATTGTCATGGGCGGAAACTGTGAACCCATTTCCAACTCCTAAGAATATCCTGGTCTAAGTCCGGGTTTTTCGTGCCCATGTCGGGACTACGGTGCTAAAGGGGTTGAAAGCGAAAACCTACCGTATACGTCGCATGCGGTACTGGGTAACGACAGCAGGAACGTGGTGGACACGTCGGCACCGCGTTAGCAGACGGCGAGGTTACGATGTGTGCGATCTGGAGCAAGTTGAAGGGTCTGAACTCTGACCGATGCCGATTGCCGTCACACTCTTGCTCCTTGGCGGTCAACCATCTAGGGAAACCCCGCACACTAAAACCAGCATGTTAGCCCTTTTAGCACCGCAGTCCTGACTGGGGGACAAAACACTTGGAGTTAGAGTGGGAAAAGTTCAGGGGTTGGAAATGGGCTAAGTAAGGAAGCCTTGATGGGTTACTATGTATAGTCATTCCTTCCACGGCCGTCAGATTTTGTCCCCCTCAAAAACGGGTTTATGGTTCCCGCGCACAGATTGATAAACATCACCGTGTTGACCCTGGTACAAGCTACACTGTAGTTCTAAGGAGGGGTCGCCGACCTATATATCCTTGAAGAAGACACACGGCAAAAGTACGCTTGATCGGAGTATCACACACAGCTTGTAAAGATGAGTTTCGACGAAATGTCCGATCTCACAGGTGGAGGGTATGTTTGTTAATTTATGACGTGGTCTAGACCGTCAACAATCGTATTTTGTATCTCAGGATGCTACACCCACATGAGCAGAGCAAGTTTGAGGGTGGTGAGGGGCTGATGCTTTTCGCCCATTAGCCCGGATACTCGTACTTGTTTGCGATGGACAGGTTGGGTGTATTATGGAGCAGACTCAAACGTGGTGGTGGTGATGGCAGTGACGGTGGTGGGGTCGGTGGTGGTGGTGGGGGGGGTGGCGATAGTGCGCAGGAGAGAGGGAGGAGGGAGGGTTGCTGCAGCTGCGACCACCCGGGTTTTGCTTTACGTTACGTTGCTGTTGACAACATTTTTGTCGTCTCGCATGTAGATTTGAGTGCTGCAACTATGGCGGTGATATGCCGACTGTCGCGACGTGTTCACACATGGGTTTACGCGTCCCTCTTTATTCTGTACCGCGCTCGAGTGCTGGGTGTCTGTGCAATCGTAAAATGTTGATTTGTTATGTGCATAGGCAGGCCGCAGCGACGGTATCAACATTGGCTAGTCGGGGGGTCGGCTTTGAATCTCTTGAGGTGTTTTTTTCGTGGTCGGTGCCCTTGTGTTGATTGTATTGCCACGAGAACGCCCGTGCTGGAAGAAGAACAGTAGTTGTGCCGACAGTATGAACGGCCGTAGAGGGGGTGCGCGTGCGTTCCTGCTGTATCCTACCAGATACAATATTTGTATTATACTATCTTGTTTATAGATTGCCGGCAACTTTGTTTGCTGTATTGAACAACGTTTTACGTCTTGACCATGTACTTTACTCACGGATCGCAGGGTTTTTGTTTTTACTCTCGTGGACACCATATCTCCCTCCTCCCACTCTGTAGTATGTACTCTGTACTCGAAGTATTTACGCCCCCCCGCCTCTCCTCTTCCTTCCCCTCCCATCGTCTCCCCTCCCTTCCTCTCTTCTCCCCCCCCCCCCCTCCCCTCGCCGCCGCCCCCCCCCCCCCCCCCCCCCCGAATACCCGATTGGCTCGACCGGCTGCGCGGAACTAAAAACATAGGCTGTTTGCGACCCTTGCAGTAAGGAGCGCCTGCTGCTGATCGGCGGGGACTCTAAGCGGCATCGCGTGTGCCACCCGTGCCTGAAGCGGCACCTGGCCACCGGACGAACAAGGGAAGACCGGGTGAGGCACAGGCGTTGACGTGGGCGTCGCCCTGACCCGGGTGGGGTGGGGTGGGGTGGGGTTGGGTGGGTTGGGGTGGGGTGGGGTTGGGTGGGGTGGGGTGGGATGGGGTCGGGTCGGGTGTCTTTGTGTGTGTGTTTTTTGCTGCAAGTGGGTGTCGTACGCGCAAGGTGTGTTGGCGCACGCGCGTGTGTCCGTGTATATTTTATGGTGCGGGGGAAGAGAACGGAACATCATTAATGGTAGAGGCGGTTGCGGCAACGTTCTTCCTTCGTCGTCGTTTTGGGTACTCGTATTCTCTCTTTGTTTTCCTACCGCCTAAGCGTGCGATCACAAGGGTCCACGGTGAAGAGGGTCGAAGTTGAGCGCAAGGCCGAGGCCAAGACCGATGACAGCGTTCGATTTTTCGGCCAGCCACATGTCCATCCTTCCCCCTTTTCCCCTTCTTCCCCTCCCCCCCCAACCTCGCCTTCTGCGCCGCGACCCTCGTTGACAATTCCACGCACGCCCTCCCGCGAGGGCAATTGAAAGTGACCCTCCCTTCCCCACTCGCGTGCCGTTTTTTTTTTGTCGAAGGTCTATCCGCAAGTCGTGCCGTCGAGCGGAATATCGTCCCCCTTCGACTCTCGAAACACTTCAAGAGACGTCTCTAGAAACGCCTCCCGCGATGTTTCCAGACACGGGACTAGCACGGGGTCGTCTCTTCTGGGACTGGCCACCTACAAAGAAGATGTGGACCCTGCGGTGGAGGCGGAGGAGGCTGACCTGGATGGGGTCGTGAGCGCCGAAGCTGTTGCCGCGCCTGTTGTGACCACCAACGGGGCTGAAGAGGGGATGAGGGAGTCGAAGCACGGGCCGGAGCAGGAGCGACACGCACATCAGCAGAAGGAAAAAGAGCAACAGCAGCAGAAGGGTCAGGAGCAAGCGCAGCGAGAGCGACGGGGGGAGAATGGGGATAGGGCGGGAGGGGCTACCGAGGCTGCGGCAGCAACGGAGAACACCGTGGCGGGAGCGGCGGCGGCGGACGCGATGGCAGCGGCCTGGACGGGGCACGGCGACCGCGTCGCCGAGGCTAAGGCGAACAGGGCAAGATCGCGATCGGAAGTCGCGGCTGGGGAGACAGCGGAGGTGGCGCCGGCGGATACAGTCGCGGCGGCCGAAGCATCGGCGTTTGTGGCGGTAGCGCCTTCCGCGGCTCCTCCTATCCGCGCTGCCGCTGTGGTGACGGCGACAGCCATGCCCACCGAATGCGAGGGTGGCGGTGGGGGTGACGCGGGTGGGGGTACAGGGGGTGGTGGTAGCGCGGTGTCGGGAGACGGGCGCGGACCGGAAGCCGCGCTGGCTACTGTCCCTCGGCTGGATCAGGACTGGGGCTACAGCGAGAGGTCCGTCGCGCCTACTCCCGCTCCTTCTCCTTCTGCTGCTGCTACACCGGTGACTGCGGCGGCGGTGGTGGCGGCGCAAGCTGCGGCTGTTTCCACCTCCCCGCCAGAACCAGAGGTGCAAGTGGCCGCGCCGACGGAAGAAACCGCAGGCGTTCCTGTGAAAGCAGGAGGCGGGGCGGGAGCGGGGGTCGGGGTGGGCGGGGGGGGCGCGGTGGCGGTGCCGACGGCGGTGGCGGTGGGAAGCGTGAAGGCGGGGCCTGCTAGGGCGACGGCGCAGGCGCAGGGGCGGCCGCCGCTGGGGGCGGGAGTGAGGGCGGACCCTGCCAGCCACCAGCACAAGCGGCCAGTGAGTGTTGTTGGCAAACGTTGTTAAAATGTTGCTCTTTCTCTTGGTCGGTGGTTGTGTGTTGAGCTTTAAACCAGACGGACCCTCCCCCTCCCCCTGCCGTCAGTTCGTTTTTGTCTTTCTTTCTTTGTTGTATTTTGCCTTGGTCCTGTGTGCGGTGCGCGTGAGCTACGGCTGGCACCAGAACTGTTATTTCTCTGTTGTTGTTGTTTCTGTGCTTTGTTGGCACCAGAACTGTTATTTCTCTGTTGTTTCTGTGCTTTGTTTCATTACTGGGGAACGTAGTAAACATTGGGAAATATATGCCTGGTAGGTCTTTGTGTCTATCGTAGGTCCTGATTAACATGGTCCTGCGTATTACGGCACCAAAAAAGGAGGTGTAACTATTAGTAGTCGCTTTTCACCTCAAACAGGTGCAGCCTCAATTCAGGTAGTAAATACACCGTACGAACCACGCGATTGTTATGGCTATGCATGGGTTCCGACTGTTTTTTGTTAGTCTTTTTTCGGCTTAATCACCCGCCTACACGACATTAACGTTGTGCGTCTTGTTTCACTTGTGCTCACCTCATTAGTTCATTTTAGTTTTTCTTACACAGCTTCCATTTTTTTATTTTTTTTTTCCCGATATACGTCCGTGCCTATATAGGGTACTTACTACTGCCGACGGACTGATTAATAACCACTCTTAGAAGTACACCTGGTAGTCTATGCGACGACAGCGCAGTATTTTTAAAACCGACTGCTGTATAGGCAAGTGTGTTTTGGCCAATCAAAGAGCTCGTGGCGTACTTTTTTTTCTTCTTTGGTCTCAGGCAATACATTCTTTTGACTCGGGGCGGAACAGAGATAGCTTTTGTTGAGTATTGGCCATTTTTTGTGTGCTCAGGTCGAGTTTTTTGTTTTTTTGCTGGTCGTTCGGTCGGTCGGTTGCAAAGGAGCACGTACATCGGGAAAGCAAGCGGGAAAGGGGCGGTCGAAATAGGGCTGTTTTTATTTTCCTTGTGGCGTGCTTTTGGTCGTGTGTGTACATGCGGCTGCGCAACAGCTGCTACCGATGGTCACGTTGCTGCTGCTGCCGCTGCCGCCGCTGCCGCTGCCGTTGCTCTTGGGCGGCGTGTCGACACGCTACGCTTGCCGAGCGAGGGGCGGGGCGGGGGCGGGGGCGGGGGCGGGGCGGGGGGCGGGGGCGGGGGCGGGGGGCGGGGCGGGGGGCGGGGCGGGGCAGGGGGGAAGGAGGGGGTGTACTCTTTTCTTGCATAGCCGTAGTCGTTTGGCCATATGGGGGGTAGGGGGGGGTGTACTCGATTTTCATGCATGGCCGTAGTCGTATGACCATAGACCCTTGCATCCCCACAATGCCCGGATGGAGCATGTCGGGGTTTTTTTTCACCGACCAGGCAGACATTGCTTGCACCAAGCGCGAAGCGCCGTGAGGTGTTCGGCGAGTCGCATGAAGGGTGAGCTGCATCCTTTCCAGAACCGCTTGTGAGGCGGACTTGCATATGGATGACAGCTTCAATGAGTTAATTTAATTTCCGGTATGGCCACTTCCAGAGACAGCAACGGGCGTATTATGTGCTGCCTCGCGGGTGCCTTAGCATAAAACACTACCAGGTACGTGATACGATCATTCCCCTTGTGCAGAGTAAATATTCTCCACCCCACACAAATTATCTAACTTGACCGCCAGCTGTGATCGACCGCCAGCTGTGATCGACCGCCAGCGGGATCGACCGCTAAAAGCAAAGAAGAGAAAAAAAATCGGTACCCTGGCGGTCTAGCTCATGTAGTGAGCGGCATGTTGTACAGTGTGCTGTTGCCAAACGACACCAACCCAACCTGTGTATAGTATAGGCCAGGGGGTAGGGGAAGTTTATGCCTCCCCCCACCATCAAGTTTTTTCGTCGATAGGCACATGCTTCGCAGGCGAAATATGCACCAGGGGGCTTGCTGGCTCGCTTCGCGAGCTCAAGCGGCTCTTCCAAGGACCGATGCCAGCGCTGCGAATCAGCTAGATCACCTGTCTCTTCTGGTGCCCCCATGATGGCATAACCCCGTCACGGGGGGGGCGGAATGGAGAGATGTTCTTGTTGCTTCCCAGCGATTGTATTTTATAAAAAATGTTTCAAGGACGTCAGCCGTGAGTTCGACGAATTTCAGGGCAATACTCATCTTTGCAAGCTGCGTTGTTGGTACTTGTAATATACTATGTGGGTGAGTTTTTATTGGGAGGGGTCCTATTTTTTGTCCACTACAATGGTTAGTGTTGGTATTTTTACTTTAGGTGGGGAATTTTGAGCTAGATGTATTGTTCTTTGGAAGAAGCCTCTTGAGTTTGCGGAGCGAGCCAGCAAGGTCCCTGGTTCATCTTTCCCTTGAGAAGCATGGTGAGGCGTAATGATGCCTATTCGAGGAAAAACCTTGAGTATTGTTTATTTCTACGTTTGATGTTTCGTTTATTTTTTGTCCACGTTTCATGCTTTTGTTTATTTCTACGTTTAACGGTTTTGCTTATTTCTGCGGTGCGTGTTTCTCGCCCTCCCCAGGTTCAGGGCGCGAAGGGGCAGAACCCGCTGGCCTTGCCTTGGTTCACGAGCAAGCACGCCAGCCCCTGCGCGACGTGCGAGGACCTTTGGAAGGTGGCCTGGAGCGCCCGGGAGGACTTTCTGCGGGACCTGAAGAAGGCTGAGTCCGGAAAGGACTACCAGCTCGTCGCTAGCTCGGGAGACAACCTGAGGTAGCGGTCTTGCTCTTGCTCTTGCCCTTGATTGTTGGGGGTGCTTTGGGTTGTGGTGGGGATGTTGGTAGGGGGAGGATGTAGTTGGGGGTGCTGTTGCGGGGGGGGGGTGTTGTTGGGGGGGGGGGGGGTGTTGTTGGGGGCGGAGGTGTTGTTGTGGGGGGGGTGTTGTTGGGGGTGTGTGGAGGAGGTGTTTGCGTTGTTGTTGGTATTGTTTTTCTAGCTGTATGAAGGTGTCCAGTAGATTGATTTTGATCCCCCCCCCAGACCTGCGAAGTCGAGAAACCTTTTGTATCGCGCAACAGCAGCAGTGGTTTACGGTTATCCTGCGGTTTTGACTCCGGAATGGATGGATGACGCCCTCCAAACACAAGCCCCCCCCGCCCCCCCCCCCTACATCCCTCTGTTCACGTGCAAAGCAGGCTGTACGCGGCGGGAAACATGTTCTGGGGAGGGCAGGCCATTCGCCTTAGAGTGGAGATGGAGGTGGCGGTGCCGATAGGGTTTGCCATGCGCTGGTTGGCGTCGCTCACGGCGCGGGGGGGCGTTTACTACCCCTACAGCGATACCGCCCCGGTAAGGTTGTGGTGTGCTGTAGTAGCATTTTGATTGAAGGGGGTGGGGGGGATAGTACTTCGTGAAGGCGTTTTTTTGTTGTCTTGGATGCGTGTAAATTCCGAATTCCAAGCGGTTTGTCTCCCGCCCAAAACGTTGGTGTACTTGGGTCTATGATATGTACCTGATAGGGATTATTGCTTTTCCCGCCGCCTAATATATCCCGTAATAATTCCAAATAGTTTGTTCCCGGAAACGTGAAACGGAGGGAGTTCCAAAGTCGGGTGTTGTGGTTGGTGTACGGGGGAAGAAAAAAATCGCTCCGAGAGAGCAAGTCTATATGGGGGGCAATACTCGTAAGTTACAAGGTATTTCATTATTTTATTTTTAATTTGTGAGGGGGGGGGGATGATTATTTAGCGAAAGATGGACGCGATGTTGTGACCCGTCTCCCGTCCCTCGTCCCCGTTCCCATCGAGTGCTTCCTCTTTTTGTTTTCTCTCCCTGTCTGTTGACCCTCGTCGAAATCACGAACAATGGTGATGCCCAGTGTGACATCGTGGAATCGGATTCGGGGGCCTTGAGTGTGTCGTGCGCTCATTGGCCAACTCAGCTGTCCGGCGCTAGGCGGTGCACGGTCCTCCGATACGTCTCCGAGGACGGGTCTCCACCACCTGGCATACGGGTGAGCGGAGGGGACACCTTTTGTTTTTGCATGTACTGGGTATGCGTCTAATCGTGTACGCATGTGTGTCACTATTTTTTTGGAATTGTTCAATCAATTACGTCAGCTGTGAGTTCGATCAATTCAAGGCCGATACTCGTCTTTGCAAGCTGCGTGATACTCCGGTCGCGCGTGCTTACAGGCGCACAAGTACGACAATAACTTCAAGTTCGAAATGAAGAACAATAAATGTGTGCTCGATAAGGAATTTAGGGCCATGCGGTACTGCTCTCATATATCCCAAGGGTCGTTGGTAGTCGTATCCCCATGCAGATATATCCAAGGATTGAGAATCCATTGGTTGAACCGGGGATGCTCCTTTATTATCCCCCCCCTAAGATCTCGGAGTTTCGCACATTTTAAAGGCATGTTTCATATCGATTTTATATTTATTGTCGGGCTGGTGTTGCTTTTTGAGAATACATGACCCCCCCTAGTTGTTGCCTAGGGGAGATTTCCGGCTCATGTTTCATTCTGCGCGGTGATATATACGATATAAACGTTATGAAGAGGGGCTATTTGTATCTCTCGTTTTATCTGGTTTCTTCAACCCTGCTGCGGTCGTTTGGCTATGCGCTACCATCCTGACCCTCCTGGTGCCCAGAAGTCTGTCACCGACCGGACCGAAGAGTGGAAATGTCTGATCCTATGGACCGTCTAACAGTATAATGACCACGTAGCGATACGAGTAGTTGCATGAGTAGCGCCACGGTGCTCCATTTCTAAATGGATGCGTTGTCAATGGTCAAATGGCTGAGGCAAACAGCAACTGAGTACGCCCTCCCGTACCCCCCCGCCCCCCCCCATATGGAAGAGGGTAGGCACAAGGTGCCGGAGTCCGTCTCACGGGCGGTTCTTGGAAGGATGCAGTTCACTCTTCATGCGACTCGCCGAACACCTCACGGCGTTTCGCGCTTGGTGCAAGCAATGTCTGCCTGGTTGTTGAAAACCCGACGTGCTCCATCCCGGTATTGTAGAGATGCGAGGGTCTATGGTCATCCGACTACGGCCATGCACAAACTGAGTACACCCTCCCCCCCCCCCCCGCCCTCGCCCCCGCCCTCTTTTTCGCCTACGTCCGTCCGTCGTTTTTTTTGCTGCCACGGCGGTGTAATGCCTATGATATGGCAGGAGGACGCGGCGGCGGGGAGGGCAAAGGACGCACGGCCGACCATAGTGTTTACAACGATAGACCATCCGATCATGAGGGAGTGGGCGGCGCCCGGGGTGGACGTCGAGGTGTTCCCCTCGGGCCTCGTCCTCGACAAGATGGATACCCCGGATGTGAGTGTGGTTGTGGTTGTGGTTGGTGTTGAGATTTTATTGGGGTTTGAGTCGGGGTTGGCATTAGGGTTTATAGGGTTGGATGGATTCCTCGACGGTGAATGGGGGCGGGGTTCGGGGTTGGGGTTGGGGGATGGATTCCTCGACGGTGATTAGGAGGCGGGTATCGGGGTCGGGGCTGAGGTTGGGGTTGGTGGATGGATTTCTCTGCGGTGATTAGGGGCGGGGATTGTCGTCGGGGTTGATGTTAGGGTTGGGAGATGGATTCCTCAGGGGTGCGAGGGTGGGGGATGGGGTGAGGAATGTGGTTTCGGGATAGGAGTTGGAGAGATTCCGCGGCCGTGAATTGGGTCGGGATTGGGTCCGGGGTTGGGGTTGGGATTGGGTTTGGCGGAGGGATTCCTCGGTATGAGTAGGGCGACGCTCAGGGTTGGCGTTTGGGTTGGGGTTTGGTCGGGGGTTGGGGGGTGAGGTTGTGTTTTGGGCGGCAGGGGTGGGGATTTGTTTCGGGTTTGGGTTTGGATGTTTTGGGCAGGGGTCTTGTGACGACACAATGTGTCGAATATTCCGATATTTCGTGTTTAGATATGTCGAAACCGTCGGTAAGACATTGAAATCGATATCCAACACGGATGTGTTCGTGTGATTGTTTTTTTCCCCCGGGGGCGACGGTGGAGCAGGGGCCTGTGACAAGGGTCCACGGGCTGATAGGCTGGGACAACAAGGGCGCCTTACAGCACATCGCGAAGATGAACTACATGACGGAGAGGGCGGACCGCTTGGATCGTTTGGGGGTGAGCGTTTTGGTCTTGTTGCTGTGTTCGTTATGTCAACTGTTGTTGTTGTTATTGACGAACACACTCATTGAGGCGGGCCTGCCCCGCCCCCCCCCCTCCCCCCTTCATTTTTCGGGCTGGCCAAAACGAACCGCCGGCCATCGTCGCGCTACCCTCACCCCCTCACCCCATGCACGGATTTCAACCCCACCGCTTCCCGGCGTTACACCGCCATCTTCTAATAATATAAAACCATCATATTATAAGCTGTCGCCCATGATGCTGTAAGAACTCGTGCGGCAGGATATGCGTAGCTGTGGTTAACTTGGTTGTGTCGGTTGATTGTGATAAGTTGGAGTATGGTATACGCGGGTTTGGGTCACCGATCACCGGCGACGACCCCTCGCTCGAATAGCCCGGCACTTCAGTCCGCTCGTGAGGGGTGTCCCTATTGTTTTTGGTTACGGTGTAAAGTATTAAAACTCGCGGTTGGCTCCTACAGTAGTTGTGACGCCTCCTCGGTCTTGTGAAATCCGTCAGCAGGACTTTTGTAGCTTTCGTCAGATTTTGTGTGCATTCATTGTGGGTAATATGGAGAACCGTGTATATTAGTGCTTGGCCGTCGTAGAACCGCGGTCGTTGACCCCGACTGTCGGCCAGCTCGAAAGGGGTGTCCCTGTCTGTGCTTTGGCGCGGTGCGTTTTGGAAGGTCGCATATTCGCTAGTATGAAGAACGGCTCGTCGGCTTGTGAAACCCCTCAGCGGGATGGTTGTAAGCTGTCGTCGACTTGTGTCTGCTGGTTGGAGAAGTCGGAGATTTCGTAGATCTCGGTCGGCGGTCGCAACACCTCGGTCGTAGAACCCAACCCGACGTTGAAGAGCAACCTCGAGAGGTTTTGCCTCACTTGCTTTTGGCGCGGCTTGCATTAGAGGCTTACCTTACAACCCAAGATATCGGCTGACGGCACTCGTACCCCGAGGTCTTCAAGGAATCCCCTACACTAAAACCGGCATATGTATGTAGGTGGCACTTTTTGGCTCGAACTTTTTTCCTGCACGACGGGGTGCCTTAACCTTAGAAACGTCGGAATTTCTTTTTTTTTTTTGGGGGGGGGGGGGGGGGGGGGGGGTTATTGTTCGTTGTTTTCGTATTGATGGGTCTTTTGGGTTGTTCATCGGGTCGAACGTTTGTTTCTCGCCCCCCCGAAGAAAAGAAAGAAAAAAGATGAGGACATTAGGCGTATGTAACATGGAAGAGTTTGGTAGACTAGAGAGTAGCGAGAAAACGATCGCTATCCTAGGAGATAGATGGTGGCCGCAGACGGCGAAAGAGGACGGGGATAGGATAAGCAAACAGTTTGTATGTTGTATAAGGAAGAAGCGTAATGAGCACCCAAATGTTGGAGGCGTTTCTATTAGGAGTAGGAACGGCGCTCCGTCTCGAGAGGGGTGTGTGGCCAACGGGAAAACGACTAAGGCAAGCAACCAATGAGTACGCCCCTCCCCCCCCCAAAAAAAAAGAGGTTTTTAGGGTGGGGTATAGAGCTCCTCAAGCATGAACCCTGGAAAAAAGAAAGAAGCGATGCACCTCTACCATAACACGTTCGATGACGCCTTCATGGCATGGAACTCCTCACACTAAAGCTACCAAAGTAAGTACCTGGTAGGTGATATGGAGGCGTAGCACGTTTGAAGAGGCCTTGATGGCGAGGAAGTCTCCTCATTGAAGCTACCAAAGTAGGTATATGATATGGAGGCGTAGCACGTTTGAAGAGGCCTTGATGGCAAGGAACTACTCCCCACACTAAAGCTACCAAAGTAGGTATATGATATGGAGGCGTAACACGTTTGAAGAGGCCTTGATGTCAAGGAGCTACTCCCCACACTGAAGCTACCAAGGTAGGTATATGATATGGAGGCGTATACGGAGGCGTTGACGGTCCAAAACAAGATCGTCAAAGAACTCCTTAGGCCTACTATTATGGAAAATTTTCGAGCCATCATTTCTGACGATTATTTTTGTAGTTTGAGGCTCCAGAAATAACTGTATCAGAAATAAGAGGCGTCCATCATGGCGTCTGACTTTTGGAAAGTGGTTTTATGTTGAATTGGTAGGTCTTGTTTTGCCGTTTGCCTTTGTTTTTGAAATCTGGTACGAACATTGTCGCCGGCGACGTTAGGTCACCACCGCCTCTGCTGCTGTCTCTGCTGCTGTCTCTGCTGCTGTCTCTGCTGCTGTGCTGCTGCTGTGCTGCTGCTGCTGTGGTGTTTTTGATGGTGGTGCTGGTGTTGCTATCGCGTTTGTGTGTGAGGACGAAGCTCTGTCTCGCTAGTCTCGCACACAATAATCGAGTTGTGCTGTCGTATGTGTGTCTGTGATTCTTCGTTGTGGGTGATAGGTGACGCGTACAGCAGATAGCAACCATACCAGGTACAGAGTAGGCAGTGGTGACATGTGATACGTGGTACGAGGTAGTATCCAAAAGTCAAATAATCCCAGTTCTGAGAGGTTGGAAGAGCTGTTATTTCTGGGCTCAGAAATCACCAGATCCGCTGATTTCTGGCCTCGATTATTTCTGAACCCAGAAATAACGATGATCTCTGGTCCCATAGTGGATGGTTTTTATTTTTGGCGTCGGAGATCTCCGTTAAACGGATGAATAATCGCTCAAAATATTTTCCATAATAGTTGGTCTCACACCAAAACTAGCATTTTGGTTAAAATTATTATAATAGCGTCAGCTGTGTTTCGGACGGAATTAAGGCCGATACTTATCTTTGCGAGCTGCGTGATACACCGGCCGCCCGTTTTTTGCAGGCTGTCATGAGTCATCATTGTTGAAGGCAATATTAAATGCATACCGCAGTAGTAAAACCTAATTATCCGTCTAAACACGCGGTGACGGGGCGAACTAGAGCGTCAAGTGACCGCCCCCCCCGCACTAATACTATCTTAGGACGTGGATAGACGTCTTGGCGGCCAAAACCAGACCGTTAAACGCCCCCTCGGCCTGTGAAATCATCCCGCGCTGATTATGTCGCCTGCCGCAGGAGCACCTGCGAGCGATGGAGCAGGGGTACCTCGAGCAAGTGGGCACAGACGGTTCCAGGCGGGAGCCGTCCCTCGCGAAAAACGTCGGCAATATGATGTCTCCAGGTGGGGCTTGCGGTTGGAGGCGCGGAGGGGGAGGGGGTGGGGGTGGGGGGGAGGGAGGCGGGGGGGGGGGGGGGGGGGAGGGATTGCGGGTTCCGTATGCTGCTTGATGGCAGCGACCCCGTATCTCGCGAAGACTGTTTTTTTTTTTTTTTTTTGCTTTTCGGCTTATTGTTGTTAAAGATGGGTGTTAGTGGCGGTGGTGGCGGTGGTGGTGTAGCTGTTGTTGCTGCATTGACCGCGTGCAGCAGATTGTTGCTGTCGTTTCTGTCACTGCTGTCTCTGCTTTCGCTGCGATCGCTTGCGATCGCTGCTGATTTTTGCTGCTGCTGTTGCTGATGTTGGCTCCGCTGGTGCTGGTGCTGGTACTGGTGTACTCGCAGGGAACCGTTCGCGCACGGCTTCTACGGCTCCAACGCCGCCATCCAGCAGAAAGAGGAGCATGGGTGGACCCAAGACGTCGTTGTCCCCGTCCGCGAGCTCGCCGCGGACGAGCGCTTCTCCGCTCCCCACGAAGAACAATCATGTGAGAGTTTTTTGGTTGTGTGTTTGTTTTTGTTTTGGGTGTTGTGGTGTGTTGTGTTTCGCGTTTGATTTGTTTTGTTGTGTTTTGTGGTTGATTTTTGTTTTGTTTTGTTCTTTTTTGTGTTCGTTTTGTTTTGTGTTTTTGCTTGTTTCGTGTTGTGTCCGTTTTTGTTTGTTTCATGTTTGTGTTCGCGTTTGTTCTGTTCTGTTACATTTTGTTTGTTTTGTTTTGTTTCGGGTTGTTTGTTTTGGGTTGTCTTTTGCGTGTTTTCTCTTTTTTTTCATGTGTGTTTTAATTTTCCAGATTCCCGAGTTATTTTTTCCGTGTTGTTTTTTACGTCTCGCGCGGTTTTGTGCTTGACCGAATTGTAATCTTGAAACCTTCCTTGTTGTGACGTGCCTTCACGTACCGCGCCGCAACGTTCCGTGCTGTTATCGTGTTAGCATTTCCGTACTGCTATCCCGGAGACCTTAATATATGGCCGCCTGGATATTTCAGAGGTTTTTGTAGGCCCTCTCATGGCCCGAGGACTATGTGCCGGTCCGATAATCGGAATTATTTTATAAAATTATTTTAACGACGTCAGCTGTGAGTTTTTTTTTTTCTGAACAAGCGCGTTTCTCGCCCGTTTCTGGCCTGTTTTGGGTCCGGGTTTGGATCAAGGGCATGGTTTAGGATAGAGGTTGGGTTGGGTCTACGCCGGTGCCTTGGTCCCACCTGGAAGTTTCTCCCTAGCCCGCCAACACGAACAGCCTGCAGCCCCAAAGATCCGCGCGACCAGATAGTAAGGCTCGCTCCTGCTATCGGTAACATTGCCGCAGTGCTATAGTTTCCCTTACGGTAGTGCTATCGCTACCGAAATTTCGTTACCGTGCCGTGCCTTTCCGTACTGTGCCGTAACCTTGCCGTGCCGTTATCGTTTCCGTGCTGCTATCGTTACCGTTACCGCGGTGCTATATTCACCCTTCCCGCAGTGCTGTCGTTACCGCAATGTCGTTATCGCGGAAGTTACCGGTAATGTTACCGTTGCTGCGGTTGTTACTGTCGTCATTACCGTGCCGTTACCGTTACTCTCAGTGTCCCCGTTACGTTCTGCGTGTTTCCTTTACCTGTTACGTCACCGTTCCCGTTCCCGATACCCGTTCGCGTTACCGTTATAGCGTTACCCGTTCCCGTTCCCGTTTCGGTTACCGCATTACCGCTACTTTTTCCTTCGCCCTTCCCGTTACCGTTAACGTTCCCTATATAATGCCGTTCCCGTTTCTGGCACCCAGCACGAGAAGGCGAACGGCATTTCTTTGTCGGAGGGGGAGTCGGACGACGATCGCGGAAGGATGACGTCCAGGGCGGGGCCATTATCTCCCAATCGCGGAGGGTAAGTATCACGGATTGCCGCCCAAGGGGGGGGGGGGGGGGGGGCGTATACTCATTTCATGCATGGCCGTAGTACATGGCTGTAGTGGTACGACTATAGACCCTCGCATCCCCTCAAGTGCATGGCCGTCGTGGTAAGGTCATGGACCCTCGCATCGCTACGACGCCGGGGAGGGGGAGAGGGCGGGAGGTTCTGTGCGGTTGCAAGAGCCCTGAACGTGAGGCTTGTCGCCTTGAACAGTGGTTAACAAGCTTTTTGTTTTGCGATTGGTGGTTGGCTGAAATGATTCCGAGGCCGGATGCTTGTGGGAACGGAAGGAGGGGTAGGCGAGAGGGGGGCGACAGGGCGGGGCGTGTAATCGGGGTTAGTGGGATAGCCACACCGTGGAGGTTGCCTGCGCTGGTGGTGGTGGTGGTGGTGGTGGTGGTGGTGGTGGTGGTGGTGGTGGTGGTGGTGGTGGTGGTGGTGGTGGTGGTGGTGGTGGCTGTGTTTGGTGTTTGTTGGTGCTGTCCTCGTGTGGGCAAGAGTTTCTATTTATACGAAGTATATTTTTTTCCTGGTGTCGCCGTCTGGTTTGTTTGTTGAGGTTTGTGTGTGCAATTTGTTTGTTGTGAGACTGGGTTTTAGTTTTTTTCGTTTTGCGGCAACGCATGCAAAAATCAATCGTTTCTTGTATTTCCTTTTTATGTTGTAACCCTCGCCAGAAATCTGATCGGAGGTGCGGCCATTAGCGGTGGCGACGGCGAGTTGGAGGCCGGCCTTAACGACTTTGGGTACGGGTACGACCAGGCGCACATTCGGTGAGATTCGGGTTTTACATCCCTAGTCTATACGTGTAACTATTGTTGTTGTTGTTGTTGTGGTGGTGGTGGTGATGTTCACATTAAACCGTTCTTTCTACCCAACGACATCAGTACACCCCGCGTCAGTGCTGATTCTTCATCCTGGAGAGATACAAATCCCGTTGTCACAGACTGAGACAGAGAAAAGCCGAAAACCACCGCAATTGATCATGGGTAGAGCATGTGAATTGCTAGCGTACCTGGTACGACAACACAACTAAACAAGGCAGACCATGAAAAACATGAATTAAAAATTGAAAAATAAGAACCTAAAACGTGTAACGTAGGGACCATTTGCGTATCCATAGTTATCCCCGAGTGGTCCTTAGGGTTCTGGCAGGTGGTTACCTGGTACTTTTTTTTTTTGCCTCGTTTTTTCAGCGTCGCTCAAAGTCTCCAGCTCAACTCAACCCGTAAGAGTTTTTTTTTCAATCTTCAGCAACCCTCTGGACAAGCCGAGGTTACGGGTGGCTTCCCCTCTCCCCCCCCTGACACATGCCTTTTTTCAAAAATTGTTCGTAGGGTTCATTCAGCATTCTCGCTCTTTCCGCCTTTTATGCTTTGTCGATTTTCCTCTAATGTTGCTCAGGGTTAGGCTTTCTCTTTTACCGGATACTCGGTACGTACCTGCTATGTACTGTTTACGTGTGAGCATACCTTTGAGGCAGCAGTTGCGCAGTAGTTCTCTGCTCATGTACTAGGCTGGTACTTGATCGTTATTAGCTCGATTTGAGTGTCGGCGCAGCAAGGAAAACGGGACACTCCAACAATCCTATTCGCGACGGGATGGCACCACCGCCCGCCGCGGGGTGGTGATGCCATTGTTTCGACCCACACTATACCAGAAGAAGAGCTTGCGCGAGGATGCTGCTGGATAGGGTGTCCTTCGTCGGTGCTTGGGGAAATGCGTGCTGCTCCTTGGCCCGCTCTGTGCTCCGTCCTGTGAATGCGGCGGCAGTGGCAGTGGCAGTGATATTGGCGTCGTCGGCGGTTCTCGTTTTTGTGTTTGATATTTTCTGTTTGTTGGCATGGTTTTTCTTGTTTACTTTTTTTTTTTGTTGACGTTTTTTTTTCTATTTCGTGGCCTTTTCTTGTCACTGGCGTTTGTTTTTCCGTTCACCCTTTTTTGTGTTGTCGAAACTCTGTATTCTTGACCTTTTCTTTTTTTTGCTTGACATTTTCTCGTCTTTCCAATTTCTTCATAACCCTTCACCTGGTCTTGACTTTTTTATAGCGTTGACGTTTTGTTATCGTTGATGTTTCGAAATCGTTGACGTTTTGTTATCGTTGATGTTTTATTATCGTTGGCGTTTTATTGTCGTCGACGTTCTATTATCGTTACGTTTTCTTTGACTTTTTCTTTCGTCGGCGTTTTTTTTTGTGGGGATTTTGTTTTGTTAACATTTCGCTTGGTTGATGTCTTGATTTGTTGATGTTATGTTTTGGACGTTTTCTTATTTTCTGTTATTTCCTCGTGCCCGGTAAAACACCCCACGGTGTAGCAGTGGGATTGCTGAACCCTATGCGCGATAAAAATTGAAGGCAAGAACCGGGGGGGAGAAGGGACGACACCTGTGACACCGTCTTTTGTTCAGAAGCTCAAAAGTAGATGTGTGTGAATAAATAAACAAAAAAAGATATAATAGGGGTGCAGCAGATTCTAAGAAGTTTCTGAGCTTCTTCTAACTTGAGGAACTCAGTATCTCGCACCCGAAACATGCCTTTTGAAGGCGTTCAATCGCGCAACCCGACCGACCAACACTTCTGTGCTCTAGCCCTAAAAACAAAACAAATATATGCTCGTAGAAATTTCAGACTCATCGGTGGTTCGTTAGTCGAGGAGCTCGAACGGTCAGAAACGTTTGACCCCGCAAGTGAACCCCCTGCCTCGGGATGACCCAGATATAGTTTTGTATATTATTGCTAATTTGTTTTGGATGTGTTTCGTGTCCCCCCCCCCCCCTCCTTCCCTTCTCTCTCTCGTGTACATGCATGTGTTTAGTAAAATTAACTCTTACAACGTCAAGCTGCGAGTTGGACGAATTTTAGGGTCGAGATATCTCGTCTTTTGCGAGCTGCGTACTGCACCGAGGGGTCGCTCGTTTTTTTTTTGTAAGTTTTCGAGAGTCGAAACCTTTATGTAAGTTGGCGTTTTT
Source organism: Undaria pinnatifida (assembly GCA_012845835.1). NCBI lineage: Eukaryota > Phaeophyceae > Laminariales > Alariaceae > Undaria > Undaria pinnatifida. The sequence goes on from JABAKD010000028.1 coordinate 7,121,579, forward strand.
TTTTCAAGGCTTGCATTTATTTCGTCCTCTTCCTCTTTTTTGTGTTTTTTAGCCGGAAGACCACCAGCAGCGGTGGCGGGTTGGCAGATGCAGCTGGCGTTCGCGTTGGTGGGAGCGGCGACTGGACACCTCCCCCCGGGCACAAGAGGATCCCTTCCCCGGCACGGGCGGCGGAGCTGGAGGCGGAGGTGGGTTGGGTCGGGTTGGGTTGGGTTGGGTTGGGTTGGGTTGGGTTGGGTTGGGTTGGGTTGGGTTGGGTTGGGTTGGGTTGGGTTGGGTTGGGTTGGGTTGGGTTGGGTTGGGTTGGGTTGGATTGGGTTGGGTTGGGTTGGGTTGGGTTGGGTTGGGTTGGGTTGGGTTGGGTTGGGTTGGGTTGGGTTGGGTTGGGTTGGGTTGGGTTGGGTTGGGTTGGGTTGGGTTGAGTTGGGTTGGGTTTGGTTGGGTTGGGTTGGGCTGGGCTGGGCCGGGCTGGGTTGTGTTGTGTTGTGTTGGGCTAGCTTGGGTTTAGTTTGGGTTAGAGCCTTCCTGATAGTTACCATTGTTGCGTGGGAGTGCAGTGCTAAGAAAGCGTGAATCTTGAAGCTGCACACTCGTTTTGGAGACAGACTACGTGGAATTGGCGTGGAAGAACTCGCAACGCTTGCCTTTCCCAACAAAAGGGTCTACAGCTCCTTCCTTTCTCAGGCCACCGTCTCCTTATTACTTTTTTTTTTTGTGCCCCCTCCACCCCCCTAAAACCGGCGTGCTCTGCCCTGCCATAGTAGGGATGCGAGGGTCTATGGTCATACGACTACGGCCATGCATGAAAGGAGTACACCCCCCTAAATCTATAATGCCGTGCTGACCCTGTGCAAACCCCGGAATAGGTTGGTTTCTTGACTCGGCAGCTATCTGTGCGCCAGACCCTGGAAGAGCGGCTAAGGGTGTCGGAGTCGGACAAGGCGAGGCTCATCACGAAGGTAACAGTTGTTGGTGTTGGTGTTGGTGTTGGTGTTGGTGTTGGTGTTGGTGTTGGTGTTGGTGTTGGTGTTGGTGTTGGTGTTGGTGTTGGTGTTGGTGTCGGTATTGGTTGTTGTTGTTGTTGTTGTTGTTGTTGGTGGTGGTGGTGGTGGTGGTGGTGGTGGTGGTGGTGGTGATGGTGGTGATGGTACCAGATACCTATTATGTTCGCAGTGAGGAGCTCCGTCAGTCAGTATATTTTTTGTACCCAATTTTTCCCGAATTTCCCTCACTACCACCCGTAGTGTGGTTCCTCTGCGCCTGCCTATCACGCGCCCGGCGTGTTTTAACCGTCTTATCCTTCTTTTTTGTGAATTTGTTTACATATATATTTGTTTTTTTTTTGGCGATTTTGTTTATTAATATATATTTTTTCGGTTTTCGTTTTCTTTTTTCGACAGCTCGCCACCGCCCAGGCAGACTACGCGCGGCGGGCGGAAACCTTGGAAGCGATGGTGCGGGATATGAGCGAGAAGCTTTCGGTTCGAGACGAACAGGTGAGGGAGGCCGCGTCTTGTCAGCTTTGGCTTTGTGAGGAAGTATGGGGGGCAAGGGAAACCGGACTGAATTTATGTTGCGTTCTTCTAGTACGCGTTCACCGGTTGAATCAAATACAGGGTTGGATTAGTTCAGGCCTCCTGTCCCGGGCAGTGATTACAATGCTTGAGTTGAGGGTTTGACTGAAACAGTATGTTAGTTTCTGTTGCATGCTTCCACGCGTTCACCGATTAATATAATCCAGCATTGGCTTTGTTGAGGCCTCCTGCCCAGCGGCTGCCCCAGCCAGTGGTCGAGGAGGTTACTGCAAGGAATGTGTTCCCAGGGTGGAGCAGGGACAGGGAGAGAGGGGGGGGGGGTTAGGCACTGACCTTGCCGGGGGCATAACTTGGAAGGGTGGTAGATGGCTGTCCCTTGCAAGCGTCGGACTAGCTGCTGTATTTCAATGTATTTTTATTGGTCTTCGTGCTTGAGCTCTCCTTGCTGGTCAACATCTTTAGGTTCGTCACCGAAATGGGCACGAAGGTGGGGACACGCGAATAAGACCCCCCCCCCTCCCGGCATTGTAAGAATGCGTAGGTCTATGGCCTAACATACGACGGCCATGCATAAACAATGATTGCACCCCCCCCCCCCCCCCCCCCCCGACACGCACACTTGTTTGTCTGCCTCTCCGCCCCCTACCCCCCCCGCCCCCACTCATCCACCTCTTCCTCAGCCCTCCCCCCCCCCTCCCTCCTCCTCCCTTCCGTCTCTCCCCCCCCCCCCCCCCCCGAAAGATATCGGGCACCCTGAAAAAACTAGGGGATGCGGAGAAGCGTGCGATGACAGCGCAACGCGACCTCCGCGTAGCCCGAGACGCACTCCGCGTCCAAGCTGACCTCGCGAAAGCCGCTGGCGACGCAGTCACCGCGACCGCCGCCCTGAGCGCCTCTCCCGGCTCCACCTCGCGGTTTCCGGCGTCCAATCACGACTTGCCGCTTGCTGCATCTCCCGCGCTGCGTGCTCCGCCTCCTGTGAGGTGGGGTTCGGGCCCGATGGGACCCAGTGGGGGGAGTGAAGCCGGGGGTGGGGAGTGGAAGAGTAAAGGTGCTGCAGGGGGGGTGGAGGTGGGAGGAGGGGAAGGGGGCGGAGAGGCGGGGTGTGTGGGCAAGACGGAGCTGCTCGTCGGGAGGACTCAGGAGATGGGGGTGCGGTTTGCGTTGGACACGCTGAGATACTCGGAGGATCAGGAGGTGGTGGTCTTCATGCTCCACCTTGTGCAGGTAGGAATGGGGGCGAGGGGGCGGCGGGGGCGGGACGGGGGTGAGGGAGGGGTTGGGATGGGGGGGGGGGGGGAGGGCAGGGGGGGGGGGGTTGGTGGAGAGGAGGGGGGAATGTTTTTTGTTTGGGGGGGGGGGGGGGGGGGGGGTTCCTCGTGCAGGGGTGTGATACATCGGGAAAGTGTACGATTCACAGGCGCGTCGAAACGTACAAGGGGAAAGCTCTCAACGCTTGAAAACTGTGTCCCTCATGAAGTGCGGAGCCTATATATGGAACGACACTAGATGTGATCTGCTTGTTCGGGATTTGGTTTCTCGGTTGTTTTACGCCTGGTATATTTTTCGCTTGCGATTATTTTTGGTGTTATCTATTTTTCACAGTCTGCGACCAGAGAATACTGAATCTCCCCAGGAAGAGGAATCGGCTTGGACAATGGGTGTCCTACTGACGTCGGTGGGTAGAAATAAGGGATTGACCCATATGGGGCCCATGTATGATACAGCGATGAAACAAAGTATAAGCACGTTTTTTCCATGGTGCGAGCATGCAGCACTCGGCAGCAGCGCAAGCTGTGCGCGTGTGTTACAGGCACCTGCATTGGAGTTGGCCAGAAAAATCGGTCGTCAAGTAATCTAGCACCCCGGGACTGTGCATTCGTCAGATTTATTCGACATTTTTTTCCCCCTCTTGAAGCCCCAAGAGGGCTTTGATGTGAAGACAAAACACATCAGCAAAACTTAATGTATGTTTTTGATTGTAGAGTGGAAACGGCACGGACCAGCACGCGGGGGGAGCACGGCTTGCATTTCATGGACAAGAAGGCGGGCCCACCCCCCCCCCGTTCATGGAAAAACTCCTTCGCGCTCCCAACGGGAGAAAGTACACCAGCGAAAATACCAGCTGGAAAAGCGCGCAGAGACCTAAAATGCCCCAACAAAACTCGTACTGCCTTGAGCGTACTATTATTATTGTCGTAAGTGCGTGGAGATCATCGGTCTCTAGGAAGCGCATGCGGCGTCCCAAGGGCCATGATGCCGCGCTCGTGTGTCCCACGTTTCGCTTCGATGCACCTCCAACGTGTCTTTTACCCCCTAGCAGCAGCCCGGCCTGCTTCTTGTGATCGATGCTGCACGAGTATTCCTCGAAGTGTGTTGGCCTTTTTTTTTTTTCCCCGTCTGTGTTTCCGGAAGGAGTTCCTGAACGAGTCAAGAGATTACGCCGTCCTCACCCCTGTTTCGGAGACAGATTACTAATATTGATAAGTCGCATTTTTTGGCAGTACGGTAGTGATTCCTCCATAGTGCCGGTTGCCCGCTACAGTGCCTGTGGAATCGTTTGGCTCAGCTATAAACGGCCAGTCATAGTGTAGTGACACTGTGCGGAGCAGTGGCGGTTGTCTGTATAGTGCGGGTTGCAGGTATAGTGCAGGTTTTCCGGCTGGCACATACGGGCACTATAGAGGGAGTGCTATATAGTGTAATCGTTTTTTGCTGTAGGTGGGTTGATGGACAGTTCGCCGTAACCTTTTAGAAGAGAACATCGACCAGCACCCTTTTGGAGATAATTCGCGGATATGTTGACAATCAATCCGCGCGCGCGTTTTGAGACGTGGGAGAAAAAATTCCTGGATTATTTGCGCCAGCGTCTATCCAGAGATGATTGTTCCGCGCCTTGAGAGAAAGTCCGCCCGTTCATTGAGGGGAGAAACCTCCCGAACAAAGTCCGCCCGTTCGTTGAGGGGAGAAACCCCCTGGACGTTTTCTGCCCACGCGTCTCTCGAGATGATTCTCCCGCGCTTTGGGTAAAAAATCCGCCGTCGCTTGGAGGCACGATTCGTCCGCATGTCGAGAGAGAATTCGCCTGTGCGATCATCCCGTTGACCCTCGGGTACGATGATACACCCAGGGAAGACGCTGACCCATTTTTTGCTTCACGAGGTCGACAGACCCCGTAGCTCGCGCGATCAAAGCATCACAAGCAGCTTTTGCAAAGATGAGGTTCGATCGACGAAGTTTTCGATCTCACGGCAGCTGAGGTGTCTTTTTTTTATATATATAGTTGTGAAAATTCGCCTATGCACTGCTGCTGCTGCTGCTGCTGCTCTGAGATGCATTCTGTCAGCGCGATGGCATGGGAGTTAGCCCGCCTCCGCTCCTCAATGCACGATTTTTTCAGCGCCTCACGGAACCTTTTTCGGAATCCCATCGAGAGAAACGACAACACTCGCCAGCACCTCGAGGGTGGGAATCTACTCGCGCCCCTTGAGAGATGGGCTGCTTCATGGTCGTAGGCGCGGCGCTAATTTACAGCAGCGTTGTCTTTCGTAGAAGTTGCGAAACTTGCTACCGAAGGATGTCTGACCAGACGGTCAGAAATCGCGGACGCCACAACACAACCCAGCCCACGATTATCGTGAAGATGGGAACGAATTCCGTTTTTATTTTGTTTCTTTCGTCATCTAGATGTACGTCGAGGTTGATTTTGGCTTTGAACGATGTGTGTTTTTGGTAGAATACTGCTGTTGCTGCTGCTGTTGCGTCGGGTTTTAACAGATTGTGGCTTGGTTTGTCTCTCTTACGTCTGTCCGTCCTGTTTTTTTGTGTGTGGGTATCTTGCAGGGGCTTCGGCATGAGGCCGAGGGGTGTTCTACCGCCGGGCGCAGAGGTAGCGGGTTTGGAGGAGGGGGCGGGCCCAAGGCTGCGGAGCAAGGTGGGGACAAATAGTCCCGCGCTAGGGGCGCAGCAGGTTCTAAGAAATTCCTGAGCGCTTAACCGGAGGAGGAGGAGGTCAATATCAACATGACACGAAACTTGACACTTGGAAGACATTCGTTCACCCAACCCGACCAACGTTTCTGTGCCCTAGCTCAACCGGAATGGTGTACCTTTTTTTGGCTAAAAAAATACAACCCCTACGATGGGATGGCTGGGACACGGGTCGGAGCCGTCTTGGTTGGTGTTTTGTCGGGCGTCCTACGATACGGATAGCACGGTTTTGCCAGAACGTGTGTCGCTGATGGGGGGGGTACTTTAACCCCTTTAAGAGCCCCCCCCCAAATCCCTCGCTATACTACAGTAACTCCCAAGTGCATCTGCCCTCCATAAAGGTTTCCAGTTGTAAATGCGTTAACTGAGAGAAGTGCCTTGTTTAGTTGGAACCGCTTCCATTGGCCTCTTTCTTTCCCCCTCGTTACCCTGGTATGGTATGGTATACCCTACCTTGCTTCGTTGGAACCACTTTCATGGGCTTTTTGTTATTCGGTACCCTGGTGTTGTATGGTATACCAATCTTGTGGTATTTGATATGATGTATGTACCTGTATACACGGTTCCCCTTCGGGGCATGTGGTGTGGTTTTTAACTTGAAATCCTGGCGGTGTCGCAAGTTGAAGGGGAGGGGGGGGGCTCTTGGAGATTTACTGCGAAAAATAATAAGCTGCCACGCAATTAACCACGCAAGTGACACCGACCAGCCGAAACGAGTTCGCCTTATAGCCTATAATAAGCCACTATGGCATTCTGTTCACCGTGATAAGCGTGCACGTGGTTATGGTGTTGTATGGGTTGGGTATGTAGAGGTCTTCATAACTAAGGAGTTTAATTAGTTTAGGTCCGCCCCGGCAAGGCGGAACCCGCGTCTGGTGGTGGCATTGATTGCGGTTGGCATTGCTGTTGGCGCTGGGGTTGCTGTTAGTGGGGGTATGTTTTTTGTCGCACTTCTACTTTCCAGCTTTTGGACAAGCTGTGGTCACAGGTGTCGTCCCTTCTTCCCCCCGGTTCTTGCCTTCAATTTTTATCGCGCATAGGGTTCAGCAATCTCACTGCTCGTCGATTTTTTATCGAGTGTTTCTTACTTACCCTCTCGCGCTTTCCGCAATTCAATTTGTGCACAAGAAAAAGTCCGAATTTAGACGAGTATGCGCTTGGGGGGACTCGAATTCACGAAACTGACGTATATCAGGCTCGAGGATAACCTGATACGCCACCGGGGCGATATTTTGTGTAGTTGTGTTTTGTTGCTGTTGTTTTCGTTTTTTGCCGAACGCACGCAGGGTGTGCCGTTTTTTTTTAATATGGGATGCGCCGAAAAATCTGCTTGCCGCGTTTTATCGGTTCTAATGCAACACGCCTACCCTCCCCCCCCCCCCCTCCCCTCCCCTCTCCTCACCCGTCTTCTCCTTTCGTTGCTTTGGCTGGTGGTTTTTTGTTCTTGTGTCTTATGATACGATTGCGATGATATGCTTGCGGTGTGAGCCAGCTGCCCCCTCGAGCGGGCCTGCAGGCAGCGAAGATGCGTCCACCGTTGCGCGGGTGCTGTTCAACTCTCAGGTGAGTGAGGCAGTCTTCGTGGTCATCGATCGCACCCCATCATCCGTCATACCAATCACGTCAATTGCAAACAACACCAATCTCACCAATCTCACCAACACCACAGTCTCCAGTCACCAAGCACACCGATCTCCTGTCGCTAGACACGCCGATCTACAGTCAACACACCAATCGCGTCAATTTTGCACATGGTTGACATCAGCACTGCTTCTCTGTCTTGTTATCGAATTCACTTATTGTTGTAATGTTACGACATGAGGTCTTTTTCTGTGTGTCGACCCCTGAAGTTTTGTCACGTATCAAGTATAGGCGAGGTTTGAAACATACCCCACCCCAGTTAAAATATATTATAAAAATAAAATTACACTCCAGCTGTAAGATCGAAGATTTTGTCGAAACTCATATTTGCAAGCTGTGAGTGATGCTCCGATCGCGCGTGAAACGGGTGGTGTGTCCTCATTAAGGATATAGGTCGGCGACTCCCTTTAGAAGTACAGTGTAGCTATCAGGGTCAACAGGGTGATGTTAGTCAGTCTGTGCGCGGAAGCTATAAAACCCGTTTTTGAGGGGGACAATCTGACAGCTGTGAAAGAAAATGCATCCGTTTATCAAGTGTATCCTGTAAGTGGTATAAACGGTGAGGGGAGGGCTGAGTTTTTAAGAGCGTGGGGGCATGGGTTTAGCGGGGGGGGCGGGGGCGGGGGCGGGGGCGGGAGCGGGGGGCGGGGGCGGGGCAACTCAATCTGTGCGTGGAAACTAGAAATCCTTTCAAGGTTGTGACGGTTTTGGAAGGAATGCACCAGTTCATGTATATCCTGTACGTCGTACAACAAGTGAGGAGAGGGCGGAGTAGTCGAGGGGGTGGAGGGGGGGTGGGGGTTGGGGCAAAGGGTTTTTTAACAGCTTTGGGTCGCAAAAATATAGGAGTTTGCTATACGCGTGGTGCTAGGTCTAGGCAATGGTGCGGGTGGTGGGGAAGGAGGATGCGTTGGGGGGGGGGATGAATTGGAGCAGCGGCATGGATGACTCTAGAAAGATAATGAGGTGATTTCGATGTTTGGTGGGGCGTTTGAGCAAGAGGGAGCGGGGGGAAAAAGGGGGGGGAGGTTGGGGGGAAGCAAAGGGTTTTCAACAGGTTTAGATGATTGTTGGCCTCGGTTGGCACCGACGTTGTAAAACATGTGTATATTAGGGTTGGCGTTGGTTGGCAACAACGCTGTAAAACATGTCAATCACTGCGTGAGCTAGACAACCAGGGTAACGTTTTTTTGTGCGGTCACCGTGGTTGTCCAGTTAGATCATAGTGTGCGGGGTGGAGAACCCTAACTCCGCACAAGGGGAATGATCGCATCACGTACGTGTGAATATGGTAAGGCACCCACAAGGCAGTTACATAGTATTACCCATTGCTGTCTCTGGAATGACCACACCAGAAAACAAAATAGCCATTGGCGCTGTCATCCATAAGCAAGAAAGTAGGCACGAGGTGCCGAAGTCCGTCTTACGAGCGGTTCTCGGAAGGATGCAGTTCACCCTTTGTGTGACTCGCCGAACACCTCACGGCGCTTCGCGCTTGGTGCAAGCAATGTCTACCTGGTTGGTGAAAACCCGACGTGCTCCGTCCCGGCATAGTAGGTGTGCGAGGGTCTATGGTCGTACGACTACGGCCATGCACAAACTGAGTACACCGCCCCCTCATTCGAAGTTGTCATCCGATATGCCAGAAAGTACGCGCAAGGTGCGCAGGTCCGCCTCAGATGCGTTTCTTAGTAGGATGCAGCCCACCCTGCATGCAACTCGCCAAACACGTCACGGCGTTTCGCGCTTGGTGCAAGCGATGTCTGCCTGGTTGGTGAAAACCCGACGTGCTCCATCGCAGCATTGTGGGGATGCGAGGGGGTCTAAGGTCATACGACTACGGCCATGCACAACCTGAGTACCCCCCGCCCCCCACCCCCCGCCCTCCCGTCTCCCCCCCTCCCCTCCTCTCTGCGTTTCCAACAGGGTTCGTCTGTGAGTGGAACTCCCCATAGCCGCGGTCGCAGAAATTCCTGGGGGAGCGGGGACGAGGCGGGAGGGCTGTCGGAGCTGGCCGTACTTTTGATCGAACGCGCGTGTGGTAACGAGGAGGTGGCGAACTTTCTCTTCTGGTACCTCAAGCTAGAGGCCGAGGTGCGCCTTTGGAAAAAAACATGGCGGGAGGAGAGGGAGCGGGGAATAGGGGAGAGGGGGTGGGGGCGGGGGGGGGGGGGTCTTTTTTTGTTTGCTTTTTGTTTTGAGGGGTTGGGAGGGCGGGGGTGGAGGGAAGGGGCGAGGTGTCAGTTGGGTTTTGTTAGATTATGTTAAGTTTTAAGGGGTTGTTTGGATTGTAGTTTGGTTTGGTTTTGGTTTGGTTTTGGTTTGGTTTTGGTTTGGTTTGGTTTTGGGTTTGGTTTGGTTTGGTTTGGTTTGTGTTTTGTTTTGCTTAGATTGTGTGCGTGATCTTCGTTTGTGGGAACAGCCCCACGTGTGGGCAGGCGGGCAGGAGGATAGATATCAGGGGTGCACTAGTTTCACGCATAGCAAACAGTCATACAAACATTGACCCTCGCGTCCCTACAATGTCGGGAACGAGGACGTCGGGTTTTCACCGACCAGGCGCGGGGGGGTGGAGATAGCAGTGCGGAGGAAGCCGGGAGCGAGTGTATCGGAGTACTTCTTGTCCTTGCTTTCAAGAGATAAAATAGTGGCGTTGTAATTTATCGCGGGCCTAGCGAGAAGGATGACATTTGATGCGCGACCCACCTCGCTTCCTTCCCGCTTATCCCTCCTTCCCCCACCCACCACTCCTTCCCCCACCCACCCCTCCCACCCATGTCTGCCCCTTTCGCCCCCCCGCTCGCGACCCCGCTTCCCGTTACTTTATTTTGTTTTCGCTTCCGTCGTCGTCGATGCCGCCGCCGCCGCCGCCGTTACCCATTGCTCGCTTGCTCGCGTGTTGCATCTGCCCCGTTGTTGTTCGCTGTCTTGTTGCTAGCAGGCGGACCCGGTGCTGCGGCCGATGTACTTGCGTGTGAGGAATGCGTTCGCCGTAGCATTGGCGGAGAAGAACGCCAACTTTGCCGCCTCCCTCAAGGTGTGGCACACCTCCCTTGCCCATCCCCCCATCCCTAGAACATTGACATTTTTTTCTTCTTATCATTAATAATTTTACTCTCCAGCTCAACTCGTAAAAGGTTATACACTCTGCGACCTTCTGGTGGTCACGCCGTGGTCACAGGTGTCTTCCCTGCCCCCCGTCCCCCCCCCCCCGGTACTTGCCTTCATTTGTATCGCGCATAGGGTTCATTCAGCATTTCACTTTTCAGCTTTTTATATGCTCCTTGATCTCCATCGAATTTTGCTGTCTCTCACGCCCTCGCGCTTTCCGCTCGCCATTGTTTTACGCAGGAAAAAGTCCCTACGAGCACGAGTGTGCGCTGGGCAAAGCTTGAACCCGCCACCTTAACGCCTTTTCGACTGGAAATCCCGTTCGGAGACAACTTTCTTGGAATTAGTACAGAAAGGGTTTTGGGGGGTCTAAATGTTAGCAGGGACGAGATTGGCCTACTACTCCACCGGAGAACGCTGACTGTACCGCTAAACCTTACTATAACACTATAACGCTAATGCTAATGCTACTGCTTCGGCTAATGCCTCCGCTACGGAAACCCCGACCTGTTCTGGTGAAACTACGATCGCTAACGATAGCCCCTGAAGCTGACGCTGACGAAAACGATACGGTGGGTACCCCGATGTAAGAGCGCCCCTAGAGATGCCGAAACAAGCGCTCTTAGCTACGTACACATCTTATCTGTAGTGAAAAAATACATATTTTAGAATATGGCCCTGGTATATGTTAAAAGGATAGGCGGGGCATGCCGTTTTGACCGCTCTTAAGCCCCGAACTCTCTTACCGTGGGCGTCCTTAAATCGGGATGGATGCATACTATTGCTGTAGCGCCAGCGCTAACGCTACTGTTCACGCTAACCCTATTGCTAACCCCGGCACGGGCGGTAACGCCAACGCTTACGCCTTAGCCCAAGACCAACGCTCGCGCTTACTCTTAACTCCGACTTTATCGCCAGCTCCAACCTTAACACGGGAGCTAATGTCCAGAAACCTACTCCAACTTCAACGCCAGCTCCAACCTTAACACGGAAGCTAATGTCCAGAAACCTACATACAAAACCCACACTGTTTCTCGTCCCCATAGGCTGCAGAGGCTTACATGTCGGCCATTTCGGAGGCCCACCGGGTAGTGAAGCAGCAGGGGGGCAGGGCGCCGAAGAAGACGGCTCGTCTGAAGAGCATCCTTGCGGAAGAATGCCTCCACATAGTACCAGACCTGGACGCCAGGTGTGGTTGGTTCGTGTAGAGTGGGGTACCCGATTTGAGAGTGACCATCTTAGCGCCTTCATTTATGACTGGAAACCCGTGTTTGGAGACAAGTTGCTTGATGATGGTGTAGGGAGGGATTCGGGGCTATAGAAGCGGTTGCAAGAAAAACGCTCTTGAATTGAGCTGTCAAATCGGCTTGTTACGCCTTCCATATTGTACCAAAACCTAAAAACAGTATTTCTGTAACGCCTACCTGGTATACTAGAACCTATATAATGCCCAAATTGAGGTAAGAGCGGCTCGGAGAAAAATAAGGGTTACACCGGCTTGTTCCGAGGGGCTAGTATATCGGGTTCCCTACTGCTGTGTATTCATATTTTGTTTATTTATTCTAACTACGCCACGTGTGAGTTCGACAAAGTTGGGGTCGATACTCATCTGTGCAAGCTGCGCGGTACACCGGCCGCTCGTTTATAGGTGGTAAGTTGTAACGATCCACGATGGTTGATGGCAATCTTCAATGTATACAGCAGTAGTAAACTATGTACATAAATGATTTGTTCATGTCTCGTGTTTGTTATTTTAACCTTGTCGGGCTTGCGAAGGGAACAAATGGTTGACGATTACGGCATCGCCCTTGCCTTTCTGTTACGGGATGACAAGGATAGGCTTAGTGTTGGAAATTGAAAAAAAAAACAAGGAACACGTACGGCACGTGCCCAGCACAGCAGTGCTTCTTGGAAAAAGAAGAAAATCATACATCGGACAGATGACGATCTAGATCGTCAAGTCGGACATATCACGATGTAGACCATATAGATCATATAGATCATAAGATAATATCGATCATAGTATCATAGCTCATATAGATCATACAGATGATCTATTAATAGATCCTATAGCTGCCGTTGTGAGATGTTGCGCAGGATCTGTTTATGCGGAGTACAGGTCTAACCCCTGTAGCATGTGCTAGATTCTACAGATCGTGCGGCTCCCATCCGGCAACATGAGCTGTTAATACGACGTAGGCCATACAGATATTCCTGCAAGATTATAGATCGTGAAGTGAGAATCGATGGCCTGTCCGACGTGTGCTGGTATTAGACGGTTGACACGACCGCATGTTTAATCCTTTCGATCGCTCTATACCTACCAGGTACCATACAACCAAGGTATAGATAGTCAACGTCGTATGCCTACTCGTGGCGTTTCGCGTAGAGCTTCACCGTATATCCAAGTGTTGCTCGTAGCTTCTTGTGAAGCCATCCAAAAACGAATCAACCATGAAATGTTAGCGCACCTGGAACGACACCAAATGCAGTACTAGTGATAAACCCGTGGTATGCTGAACCGACTTATGTTCCCGACGTTTGCCGTCGCTCTCGATCGCGCCTTTCTGACTCTGTTGGTGCGGTGTGACCAGTGGCATTAAGCGAACTGGAAAGGGTGCCAGTACAGGCAAAGCCGGGCAGGAGCTGAAGGTTATCCCCCTCCCCCTCGACCCGAACGCCGTGGTGCTGGGTTTGCGGCCGGCGACTGCGTACACGTGAGAGTTGCCCCCCGTGGATTGTAGCATTTATATGAATAAATACCGGTCGTCTGTGGATAACTGTCGCGTATTGTTTTACCAGCGTCTGTGTTCGTATATATGAACCTAGGTTTTTTTTGTTTTCGTCGCGTTTTTTTCGTGATGGGGAATGGTGTTTAACGGACGGCAGGCTTACTACACCGTAGGTACGGCAGTGGTAGGTTGTTTATTTTACAATGCTTCGGAGTTATACCAGCGAGGGGGCGCAGTGGAAGTTTCTGGGCTCCTAACGTGAGCTCACTACTTCACCAGAAACATGCCTTCGAAGGCTAGGCTTTCGCTCGCGCAGTCCGACCAAGACTTTTGTGCGCTACAGTAGTCCTACAACTAAACGTACTCGTAAAAGCGTCGATTTTCTTTATTTTTTTCTTGTGTTGGTTCCGGTACTGGTACGTGCACCAGCCGCAAGACTCTGGTTTTTTTCTTTCTGACGATAGTCTTGGTACGTAATAGGTACGACAGAGGTAGATTTGTTCCCTTTACGAGATACTTCTCGTCCATTTTCTTGTTTAGGTTTGTGTGTTGGGTACTTTGCTGTGAGCGCCTTCGGCGGACCGCGTCAGATTGCACCAAGAACGCACCGAACATCCTTCTCCAGCCTTGAGCCTTTCATAGATTCGTGGTACGTTTGCCACGCTTCCGGAGGGACCCTCCCCCCCCCCCCCCCGCTGTTGTCCCGCCCCCGCCTCACCCCGTCTCCATGCTATTAATAGTCGTTCCGATCTGACGTGAACCGACTTGACCGGGCGCGACCTATCAGGTTCCCGTCAGCGATGAGCCCGTGCGTGGTGGAGTTCGTGCTTAGCAACTCCGTAGGCATGACGTTCAAAGGAGATGACCTGCTTTTAGGTGGGTTGGTGGCTGAATGGGCTGGCGGGGCGAGGGGGGGGGGGGGGGGGGTAGAGGGATGGGGGGGGGGGTATTCGTCGTTGTGTGGTTTGTTGAGGGTGGTTTCCCGATCTTTTGTTATTGTAGCACGCTTTCTATGCTCGCCGTGAAGTGTACCTGTTATATATTGATGCTTGTTTGTTGGAGGATCTGTATACCGCCCGGCTCCATTCCTGTCCGTCTCCACGCTTTCTTGACCACCCCTCTTTGGATTCTCGGGACCAGGTTGCTTCGCGATGGTGGCCACAACCCCACCCTATTTAGACTGTCATGCATATTCATAACCCCTCCCCCCCGTTTATGGACATACGACTACGGCCATGCTCGAACTGAGTACCCTCCCACCCCCCCGTCTATGGTCATACGACTACGGCCATGCTCAAACTGAGTACCCCCCCCCCCCCCCCCCCCCGCACACACACCCCGACCCAATCCCCTGCGCGCCATTCCCTCCTTATTCTAGAGCCGTCGGAGGACGAAGGGCCGCGTTTGGTAACGGGAATCAGCGCTGCCGGCATGCAGAGCTGGAGCGGAGGTCCGCTGCCGAGGCAGTACACGGGCCCGGGGGGTGCTCAGATCGTGCACGTACACGTAGATCCGTGGGAGGTGCGTTAGGCCGTCTGGTGGGGATGGGGAGTGGTGTTGGTGTTGGTGGTGGGGGAGGCGGAGGGGGTTGGGTGAGTGGAAGGGAGGAGAGTAACGGGAGTGATGGTGTTGATGTTGGGGTTGGTGGTGTGTGTGGTGGTGGAGGTGGGAGTGGCGTTACTACCTGTAAGTGGTTGGTGTTGGTAAGTGATCGTAAAGGTGGTGGCGGTGGCGGTGGTGGTGGTAGTGGTGGATTTCTCTTATATGTTTTCGATAACAGCGGCATCAACCTTAACAAAACCGCCCCCCGCCCCCCACCACCTCCAACCCCGACCCCCTCGAACACCAACGCTGAATCCCGTTTTTCCCCTTTCTGCAGAGGGAGGGGCGCGGCGACGACGGGTCCGAGGGACCGGCGCCCACTGAGGAGACCGGGGGTGCGGCAGTGGCATCCCCGCTAGAGGCCGCCACCGCCACCGCTGCAACAGCCGACGACGACGACGACGAGTCCTTCCTAGATAGACGCCGTATCAGCGCCTCTGTGGGATCCCTTGTGGAGGAGGAAGAAGACGAAGATGCGGACACGTTTGCGGCCGTACAAAGGGTGGGTTGTCCGGTATATTCATGGGCGTTATGAGGGCGGGGTTCAGCCGTGCAGAGGGGTGACGCTTGTGGCACACGGGTGTAATGGGGGAAGGTTTTGCGTTTTATTGGAGGCGAAGGAGATTTTGGGGGGCGGGGAAGGGTCCGGTGTCTTTGAGGGTGAACGAGCGGGAGAGAGGGGCGGGGGACGTACGGCAGAGTGGGGCGGGGTGTGGTTTGTGTTCCGAGGCGGGGGAGTGTGGGCTGGGGCGTGCTCATTTGCGGCTTGCCTTCGTCTTTTGACCATTGGCCACGCATCCCTTTCGAAATGGGGGAATGTGTGGGGAGGGCGTTGAGGCGTTTCCGTGGTGCGAAATAGAAAAAGTCAAGGGGGGCGAAAGGGTTTTGTTGATGTTGGGGTGCCTCCCCATCAAGATTTGATAGCTCCCATCGATATTCGAGGAGCCGAACGCTCGCGGCGGGGCGTAGTTCCCGCCTCAGAGTAAAAGCCCTTGTATTGTACATGTGCCTTATTGTATCCCCCCCCCTAGTGATGCACACGCGCCTTAATGCCCCTCCCTCCCCCCCCTCCCCGTTTAATGTGTTTGTTTTATTGTGTTCGTTTTGATGTGCTTCGTTTTGTCTGCTGGCGTGCAGAACCGGGACTTGAGCGCCTCTGCTGTGGATGTCCGTCTGGTCACGTTCAACAACTCGGCATCGAAAAAAGGTGAGGGGCGGGGTGTACTCAGTTTGTGCATGGCCGTAGTCGTACGACCATAGACCCTCGCATCCCTACTATGCACGTCGGGTTTTCACCAATCAGACAGACATTGCTTGCACCAAGCGCCAAGCTTTGTGAGGTGTTCGGCGAGTCGCATGAAGGGTGAACTGCATCCTTCCAAGAACCGCTCGTAAGACGGACTCCGGCACCTTGTGCCTACTTTTTTGCTTATGGATGACAGCGCCAATGAGTTAATTGGTTTTCTGGCGTGGCCACTCCAGAGACAGCAATGGGCATTACTATATGACTGCCTCGCGGGCGCCTTACCATATTCACACTACGTGATGCGATCATTGCCCTTGCGCGGAGTTAGGGTTCTCCACGACGCCGAATATGATCTAACTCGATAACCATCCTGGTGACCGCCAAAAAAAACACACACAAAAAAACGGTACCCTGGTTGTCTAGCTGACGCAGTGATTGGCATGCTTTACAGCGTCGTTGCCAACCAACGCCAACCCTAATATACATATAATGTTTTACAGCGTCGGTGCCAAACGAGACCAACTATTATTTTTATGCATTTTAAGGGGGGGCCGGAGCACTGTCGAAGAGTGTGTCGGTCGGTCGATACCTAGGTGTGCTTGGCGGGGGTGTTTGGATTTTGCCAGGTTGGGTGTCACGCCGCGGGTTTCATGCTGGTACGTATCGGGTACTGGCATGTATGTGGCTGCGTATTTACCGGCTCAATACCAAAAGGTTTTGCAGGGTAAGTGGTTGTATCTAGGTAGCGCATATCGGCATGGAGTTGCGTTTTAGCGGGCTCAATGTCGAGAGCGTACTCAAAGGTCTCCTATGTAGGTGTTGTGTGTTTTGGGTTGTCGGGCTACATGTAACTGTTGTAACTCTGTCCTCCCTCCCCCTCCTTCTCCCGCCCCTTCCCCCATCCTCCTCCCTCGCCCCTCCGCTCCTTCCTGGTGATGGCGTCGGTGCGGTGGCAACAGCCAGCAAGAGCGCTACGGAGCTAGCGACCGGCGAAAAAGCGAAGGTGCCGATGGTCACGGCGGGGGGCGGGGCGGGAGGGAAGCCGGCGCGGACCCAGCGGTCGGCTCTAGCGCGACAGGTGTGTATTGGCGCTCTTATTTATATCGGTTTTGGTGTCGATGATGGGTGTCGGTTACGGGTTGTTTTGTGTACTGGGTTTCGGGTTACAGCAAAGACGTCGGTTGGCGGCACTCTTGCCGCTCCTTGACGGACAGACAGCCGTCAAGGAACTCCACACGCTAAAACTAGTATGGTAATTCCGAAGACGCCTTGGCGGGTCAAAAGTAGACCGGTCGACAGAACCCCTTGGGACTGGCGGGACAGTCGTTTCAGCCCACAGGAATCCTTGGGAACGGGTCCTCCGAAATGGCTGGTAATCTGGCGAATCATCATGTCACGTCACTCTGTAGGCATTCCTAGTGACGACGTCCTTTCCTTCCTAAGGTGAAGCATCTGCCGTAGTCGGCAACATTTACCAGGTACAAAGATATCGGTTGGCGGCACTCTTGCCGCCCCGTGACGGACGGACGGCCGTCAAGGAACTTCGCACACTAAAACTAGTATGATAAGCCGAAGACGGCGTTGACGGGTCATAACTAGACCGTTAACCGATATCTCTGGGTTACAGTGGGTGGCTCTCCATAGTGCCGGTTGGAGTGTCACTGCCCTCTATAGTGCAGGCGATATCGGTGGGCACGACCCCAATTATCTGTAGTATCGCTGTATTTACAGTAGTGCCGGTGCCCTGAATAGTGCCGGTATGCTGGGCTGGTATATACAGGCACTATCGGAAGCCAACCACTACCTTCGTATGCGGTTACTTCTATGTTTGATTTGGGTTTTCGGTTGTGTTTAGTCGGTTTCGGTTTCCATGTATTCGGTTTCGGTTTATCGGGTTTGAGATTGTTTTGGTTTGGATTCGGTTATGTAATCGGTTTACCGTACTGTTTACACGGTTTTTGTCGGCGTTGGTTTTTGCGGTTGGGTTTTTATCCGATTTTTTCAAGGCTTATCACGATATTTTGACGGGATGGGAACGACGGTAACGATTCGTGCGAGCGTTGTTTCGTACGAGTGTTTGTTTGCGTTTGTTCCTCTGGAACGGCAACTGTTTTGATCCGATGATCCAGTGCGGCACTACTATTGCTACTGCTACTGCTACTGCTACTGCTACTGCTACTGCTACTGCTACTGCTACTGCTACTGCTACTGCTACTGCTACTGCTACTGCTACTGCTACTGCTACTGCTACTGCTACTGCTACTGCTACTGCTACTGCTACTGCTACTGCTGCTGCTGCTACTGCTACTGCTACTGCTACTGCTGCTGCTACTACTACTACTGCTACTGCTATTAATAGTACTACATATATTGTATACCTTACAACTCACGTTTGGGACAGGCAAAAGCGGTCCCATGGTACGTCCGTCCCGTCCAGTCGTGAAAAATTGTGTTCACCGTCCAGTCGTGAAAAACGTATTTACCGTCCCGTCCCGTGGTGCAAAATGCATTCTACCGTCCCGTCGCGAAAAATATATTTGCCGCCCTGTCCCGTCGTGAAAATCTACCCAGTTGATTTTTTCACCGTCCCGCGCCGTTGAGAAACTGTACACCCACTGTCCCCTCCCGTCCCGCCTCGACAACCTGTTCGGTCGTCATTTTACTGTCCCGTCTTCGAAAATGTTCCCGCCAAACAAGTCAAAACAGTCCCGTCCCGTCCCGTCTCGATTATCAGATACCGTGATAAGCCTTGGATTTTTTCAACTTGGGTTTTTTCAACTTGGATTTTTTCAACTTGGATTTTTTGGTCTATTTGGTTTCGGTGTCATGTTGTTTTTCTGTCTCTGTTCGTATGTCGGTTTCGGTTGTGATGCGTTGGGTTTCGGTTCATCCGGTTTGAGTTTTTTCGGCTCGACTTTATTCGGTTGCGGTTTCTGTTTCGATGTACCAGATAATCGGCTTACGCTTTTTGCGGTTTCGGCTTTGGTTGCGACTCGGTTCCGACTCGGTTTATCCGATTTTAGTCTGTTCGTTTTCGGTATCAGGCTCAGGTTCTGTTTCTGTTCCTATTCCTGTTCCTGTTCCTTTTTCAGGTTTTGTTCCCGATTTAGGTTACGGTGAAAGTTGCCGGTTCGGTTCATTAACCGTTTTTGGGTACGGTTCCAATTCCGGCCCCGGCTTCGGTCTCGCTTTGGTTTTAGCTTTCGGCGCTACTACCAGTGCTTTAGCCCCCTTCTTCCCCCACACGGCCTCGGCCGTACCTGAAAGGAGTACCCCCCCCCCCCCCCCGCTCCCCTCCCCGCGCGCCCCTCCTCCCCCTCCTTACCTTGTCCCGCACCGTCTCCTTGGTGGCCTTCCGTTGCCCGGATGGCTCCCTTTCTTCCGTGATTTCCACCCTCGGCTTAGGCGTCTTCCGACCTTACGAAGCTACGCCTGTGGGAACAGATGCAGGTTCTCGGCGCGGCTAGCCGAGAGAGGGGGAGCTATCTGGCCATCTTCAAGGTAAGGTTGCGTTTGTTTGTTTTTCCCCCCCTTCATACTTTGTCCATAGTACGGACTACTCCGTTGAAGGAGGGCGGAGAAACAGCGAGGGTGGGCGGGTGGAAGGGTGGAGGGGGGGATCGCGGATGGGGTATGTACGCGGTGGGGCGGACGAACAGGTTACCGCTCTTCTTGGCGCTTTCCAATGCCGTACGAATGCAGTGGGGGGCTCACAATGGTGCCGGTATGTACCACCAGCCCATTGTTCTGGCACTATTCACAGCACCGGCTCTCTATGGGAATATACAGCGAGTTTCTGTAGACGTTCAGTTGTGCCAAGTGATTCAACCGGCTCTATAGAGGGGCGTGGCACTATTGAACCGGCACTGTTGGGAGCCCCCCACTGTACGAAGGCGTTTTTTTGTTTTGTTTTGTTTTTTTGTGTTTTTGAACCCCACCGTGCTTGCAATTGTGGAGTCGCTCTCACGGCTCACGTAGTGTATGTTTCGTGATGATTCTTGCTGGATCAGCTCGATATCCTATAGCTCTGTTCTCGTTTCTTGTTCCGTTCGGTTCTCACTCTTGGTCGTTTTTCGGCGCGCTGTTCTTTGTGGTTCGGTCCGTTGTCCGATTCGCTGTTCGATTCGCTGGTCGGCTTGTTGTTCGGTTTGTTCGGTTCGTTGTTCGGTTTGTTGTTCGGTTCACTGTTCGGTTTTTGTTTGGTTCGTTGTTCGGTTCGCAGAACGGAGAAGACGTGCGTCAAGACCAGCTTGCCGTTCACATGGTGTCCCTCATGGACAGGCAGCTCAAGGAGGCCGGTCTTGACCTTAGGCTCAAGGTGATACCCCCCCCCCCCCCCACGCCTCGGCCCCTTGCCACCAGCGTGCGGTGCGGTCGTGTGGACGAAGTATGCAATCAAACAATCCATCGTTAGTCACTCATCAGTCGATTGTTCAATCAACCAAGCAAGCAGCCAATCAGTCCACTCATAGCTACAATAGTCAATTAATCAAGCAGCCAGTCAATCAAATCATAATCCAGTCAACTCATCGATACAATCGCGGAAAAAATAAATCAAACCAGTTTTCGATTGATTAACCGACCAATCAATGAATCAATCCAATCGACAGATCGATCCAACAATCTGTCGATCAATCGACCTGCCGACCGTTCGATCAACGTACCAACCAACCAACCATCCCTCTCTGCCCCCCTCGTTCTCATGGTGGCGTTCGTTTTTTTTGTTTTGCCGTTTCTCGGCTTCGTTTTTTCTTGAAACCGCGTCCCAATGGATGCATCCATCCATCATCCCGGCTTTGACGCACCAGTCGTACCGCGTCCTAGCTACGGGCTTGACTACCGGAATGATCGAGTTCGTGCCCGGATCGGTTCCTATGTCGGCCGTACTCGCCAAGCACAACAACAGGTGAGCCCCCCCCCTCCCCCTCCCTCCCCCCGCCCCCCGCAGCGCAACGCCTCCACTCCCTCCACCTCATCACACCCCACCCCGCCTTTACAGCTCTGCAGCGAGGGCTATAATGTGGTTTTGTGTTGTCGCCGATTAAGGAGACCCCCCCCCTCGCGCCCCTCTCCACATAAACACAGAAAAACACAAACACGAACGAAGCCCTCCCCACTTTCCCCCTTGTCCAGCCCCCCCTGTTGAGCAACTGCCGTTGTTTCAGCCGGCTTTTTTTTGTCCTCGACCAAGGAGAAGCTGCCGCTCCCCCCGGACCCCCCCCCCCCCCCCCCCCCCCCTCCCATATGAACGCACGTCATATGTGGACGAACCCAACCATCCTACCTGCCCCCCGTTGACAAAAATTACGTTTTTGAAGCCGCCTCTGGTTTGTTACCGACGAGGAAGAGCGACGGGGAGAAGCTTCCTCCTCCATCACCTTCCCCACATGAAATACACACACATTATCGCGAGTGGAGCTCTATCACACACCTCGCTCAATAATCGGTGTTGAGGAACCATGGACGTGCAACCGGATGAAAAAATGCTTTGACTTTGGTACAAGAACGCCAAAAAGAAAATTTGAAAACCCGGACAGGTACGATAGGGGTCGCGTTTTGCTTTGGGCGATTTTGTTTGTAAATGACAAGTTCATCAACGGAGGAAGCACTCAATACAGTTTAGCGAATATTAATAGCTTATGAGACTAGTCTAAACACGCCAGCTGTGAGTTGGATAATTTTAAGGCCGATAGTCATCTTTGCAAGCTGCGTGATAGTTTTACATCTAATTTTATCCCGTAGGAATGCTGATGGGATTGATCGAAAGTTTTTTCCACGGTCGGACAGACCAGATCCCTGTTGATGATTTGTGGATGATCTGTTGATCTGTTGATGATCCGTGTCTCAAGGCAAACAGATCCCTGGCCAATATGACCTGTTGATGATTTGAGGATGATCTGTTGATGATCTGTTGATGATCTGTGTCTCTCAAGGCAAACAAATCCCTGGTCAATATGACCTATATAGCCTGTAGATGGTGTTGTCTGATGGGAGTCGTACGATGTGCGTGACCTGGTGCTTGTTCGACGCGTGCTACGATAGGGGCCCCGTAAACCTAACTTGTCGGATTTTTTTTTTTTCTTTCAAGATCTGATTTTTTTGTA
This sequence comes from Undaria pinnatifida, assembly GCA_012845835.1. Classification (NCBI taxonomy): domain Eukaryota; class Phaeophyceae; order Laminariales; family Alariaceae; genus Undaria; species Undaria pinnatifida. Next base: position 7,143,540 of record JABAKD010000028.1, read on the forward strand.
TGCCTAGGCCATGGGCTTTTTTATTGGGTTCAACAGCACGTTCAGCTTTCTTAATCCCTTTGGAGCCCCAAAATCCCTCCCTGTACTAAGTTCAAGTAAGTTTGTAAAAAAAAATAAGGGTTTCCAGTTGTAAAGGCGTTAAAACCAGCTTTGCCTCAGAAGGCAAAAGCTCCTCAAGTGTTTATGAGCCTCGGAAAAAAATACACACGGTGCACCTCTCCCGTAGCATTGGTTTGGATCCGCACTGCGCAGACCTTGTACAGCATATCTAAACGACAGGTGCGGGATCTAGATCTGTATGACGTAGATGATCTACCCGTCCGACAAGAAATATGGTATAGGCTCAATATGAAGAAACAATAAATATAAGCTCGGCATGGCATTGAGGCCATGCGGTGCTGCTGCTATAATAAAACCCAAGACTCGGTTGATAATCGTACCCCCATGCAGATAGATCAAAGGATTAAAGCATCCTTTTTGGTTGACCCGGGGATGATCATTTATTATCCCCTACGTAAGATCCCCGAATTTCGCACTTTTTTCAAGCCCTATTCATATCGAGCTTATACTTACTGTCGGGCTGGTAGATGATACCTGGTATATATGATCTATATGATCTGTTTGATCTATATGATCCGCATGGTCTGTATGATCTACAAAATCTATATAATCTGTGTGATCTACTATATATGATCTAGATCGTGATCTGCGCGATGCGTAATTTTTTTCTCCTCAAAAATCTAGATACTGTGGTGGCGGCTGGAGCTCCTCCAGTGGTTATGACCTTCACAAAGAACAAGGTTGACCTCTAACGTAGCATGTATGCAATGCATCATGCCTTTCTCACCATTTCGGGTAGGTGATCGATTCAGGAGGCCCCGCGCGCCGTCAAGCGTACATGTTATGGCAAAAAACCAAAGTGCTACCCGCACGCACGCAACGTTTTTTGTGTACGCCTTTTGTTTTGTCTCGGATCGAGAAGCTGTCCCCCCCCCCCCCTGTTCCGTTTCGAAAGGGATGCGTGGTCAATGAATGGTCAAATGGCCAAGGCAAGCAACAAATGGGTACCCCCCCCCCCCCTCCCCCGCTCTCACTCCACACACACAGCAGCACCCGAAAGCCACAAGAGCGACTCCCCCCTCCCCGCCCCCCGTTGCAAAAATGCCGTTCTTGGTACTGCCGTTCTGCAAAAAAAAAGCGTTCTGGAGTTCCTGCGGCACCACAACTCGGACCCGGCGGGGCCGTTGAGCATGAAGCGCGAGGCCCTCGACAACTTTACCCGAAGCTGCGCCGGGAGCTGCGTGGTGACCTACCTGCTCGGCGTCGGCGACAGGCATCTGGACAACCTCATGCTTTTGCCGGAGGGGGTGCTGTTCCACATCGACTTTGGGTGAGGGCGGGAAGACAGCGCGGTTCTATGGTCTGGTTGACCCTCATTAGAATTGCGAAAATAATCCTAACTTGCCCCTGATGCGTGGGTGGAGTTGTAAACAAGGAATAACCCCCCCCCTCCCGTTGCTGTCTGTGGAAGTGGCCACAGCAGAACACAACTGTGGTTCGTTCGAAGCTGTCATCCGATTGTGCAAGAAAGTACGTACAAGGTGCGGAAGTCCGCCTCACAAGTGATTCTTAGCAGGATGCAGCTCACCGTTCATGCGACTCGCCGAACACCTCACGCCGCTTCGCGCTTGGTGCACGCATGGTCGGCCTGGTCGGTAAAAACCCGGCGTGCTCCTCCGTCCCGGCATTGTAGTGATGCGAAGGTCTATGGTCATACGACTAAGGGTTATGCATGACACGAGTTCACCCCCCCCCCCCCCCCCCCTCCCACACCCGCGCACCCCCTTGGCCCTTTCGGCTGCCCTTCTACCCCGCCCTTCTCAATACCTTCTCCTATCATACCATTTTTTTCTTCACCCTTTCCTGCTGCCCCCCCCTTCGCCTCTCTATATTGTCTCATACCATACCGCTTAAAGCCTAAGGCCTCCACTCCGTGTGGCTACCCCTCGCTTCCCTCGCCTCTCTATATTGCCTCAGATCATGCCGCTTAAAGCCTAAAGCCTCCACTCCGTGTTGCTGCTTTCCCCCCCTTTCTCTATATTTTCTCCTACCGTATCATCTCGAACATTATGTGCTCCAGGTACCTGTTTGGGAAGGACCCGAAGCTGATGCCCCCCCCGTTCAGGCTGACGAAAGAGATGGTGGAGGCCATGGGTGGGCCGGAGGCCCCGCACTACACCGTCTTCAAGTCGCTCTGCTGCCAGGTGCGAGGCCTCCTTCGTCCTTCCTTCGTCCTGTTTTTTTTTAAGTGATTGCTTCTTCTTTTTTTGTGTTGTTATTGTATCGCATTATACTGTTTTCGTTCTCTTTTGTGTTGTGTTGTGGTGTTGTTGTGTTGTGTTGTGTTTGTGCTGTGTTGTGTTGTGTTTTTGTTTGTTTGTTTCGTTTCTACTTTTATTTCTTTTGTCTTTGATAGCTTGTGCTTTACATGGTATATGTTACATTTTTGAGTATTACTGGTATGCTATTTTTCTCACGTGTCCTTGCCCGGCCAATTGGCACGCGTTCTACAGTAGCACGGTATAGTATACGTTCTCCCTTGCTCATCTTCACCCTTGATTTGTGTTCGTGTGGCCTGGCTTCGTGCCTTTCTGCCTGGCGGCGGCTTCTTGTGGGACCGTCGAGGCTCCCCCCCCCCTCCTTCCCCCCCTCCCCCCCCCCCCCCCCATTCCCACCGTCGCCTTCCTCCTTCCGTTGTATTTCACGCTTGTTATTTCCTCCGCCTTCTCCACCCCCCCCCAATCCCCCCCTTTGCCGCATTTTTTGCCCGTTCCGGTCGTGAATGAAGGCGTACCGACATCTTCGCAAGTCGGCGCATCAGTACCTTAACCTGCTTTCGCTCATGTCCGGGGCGGGAATCAAGGACCTCTCCGATGACCCGGCCGCGGTGCTACAGCTGGTAAGATATATCCTTATTTGTCGTGCAGCTGGTGCTTGATGATTTAGTACTGCATGAGTGTGACGCGGATGCGTTGGCTGTTGTTGCTGGTGATGGTGTGGGTGTCGGTGTTGGGGTTGTTGTCAGTGTTAATGGTGTTGGTGTTGGTAGTTTTGTTGCTGTTGACGTTGCTGTTGCTCTTGCTGTTGTAACCGTTGTCGTTGTCGTTGTTGTTGTCGATGTGGTAGTTGTCGCCGTGGAGGTCGCGCGAGTTCGAACAATAAACCACCCAGCACCGACAAGTCTACCTAAAACACGGTTCAACTTTAGAACCCTCTACCCCTCCCCCCCCCCGGCGACAGCAATGCCGGCTCAACATCCACAACGCCATAATACCCCCCCCCCCTCCCACACCTCCCTCCCACACCTCTCCCCCCTTCACTCTACCGCGTCCCGTCGTGTGCCGCCCGCCGCCTCCAACCATACACCATGGCCAAACCCAGGTCCAAGACCGTTTCAAGCTGGAGCTCACCGACGAGCAAGCCGATGCACATTTCCTCGGACTGGTGTCTCAAAGCCTCACAGCGCTGGCCCCAAGAGTTCTCGAAGTTATGCACCAGATCCGAGTTGCTGCACGGTAACCTTCCCTGCGTGACCTACCCCGCTCCCCTGCCGCGATATTTTGTCCCCAGAATGCTTCCCCTGCCTGAAATGATTGCCCCCCTGCTGATGTTTCCTGCTTATGTTCGGTGATGGTTTGTCCGATATGGGGTGTTGTTAGTTTGGTTGACGGCATTTGCGGGGGGGGGGGGGGGGGGGGGGGTGTAGCCGTTGTGTCATGCGTGGCCGTAGTCCCCATGACCATAGGCCCTCGAAAACCCACAATGCTGGGACGGAGCACGTCGGGTTTTCACCGACGAGGCAGACATTGCGTGCAACCAAGGCGCGAACCCCTTGAGGTGTTCGCCGAGTCGCATAACGGGTTGGGGGGGGGGGGGGGAGTTGGCGGGTTGCGCTGGAGGTGTGTCGAATTATTGCACTAGTATTAGTTGTGTGGCGCTTTCCACCGTTGCCGGGCTTGCGGTGCCCGCGATTGGGTGTGCGTTTTTGTTTTTGCGTCAGTATTGTCTTGGCCATGTGGCGTTAATGTGTGTGCTGCGGTTTTTCCCTCCGAGCTTGGATTGTAGGAGCTTGGATGAGATAGGGTGACAGGCGTTACAGGGACAGTCGGCGGGGTTTGCAAGAGTGGTGGGAAGGCGGGGGGAGGGGGGGCAGGGGATAGGGGGTGAGGCGTGTAGTGCAAGGCATTTCAATTGTTCGGGGTTTCGAGAGAATGGCACAATGCGTTTTGTCGCTCGTTTCTGTTGCATTACAGCGGTATTATGAGATATTTGATAGTTCAGTTTTCTTAGAAAGAAAGTCGGGCCTGCCTTGGATCGAGGGGCTGGAGCTCGCACACCCATGATATAGCGAGCGATCGACACTTCATGATGCGTAGCTTGGGTAGCAACTCTACTACCAGGTGTATATTTGTTGCCTTACAGTATGATTTTATCCGGCGATGTGCCGCAGGAACCCGGAGTCCATTCCTGTTTTGTTTAGTTTATTTTTTTTTGCTCTCCATGAAGAAATCGGACGAACACGGCCACGTTTTATAGGAAGCATTCATTCATGCATTCATTCATCCATTAATTCATCCATTCATGCTTCCATACATCGTGTTTCTTGCCGTACTCGTCTTGCCTCTCCCGAGTTTTTTTGTAGTTCTTGGAGACCGCTCTCGGCCTGCTAGTTTGTTTTTGGTTGTGTCGGAGACAGGGGGGGGCTGGGGGCTGGGGGCGGGGGCGGGGTATAGAGGAAACGAGGCGGCTGTGCGCGGCCACAGCAAAACCGCGGTTTGACATGTTTACACCACGCACGTTAGTACCAGAACTTTTAGTGGTGCGATTTGACGCGCCACGAAATAGCAACTCGTGGGCGCAGCAGTAGGTGGCCGGAGAGGGGTGGGAGTTGGAGTACGGTAGTTGAACACCTTTTTCGAAGGCGGAAGGTTGAAGGGTATGAGAGGGGGGTGTAGGGCGTGTTGCAGAAAAAGTTGATACGATGAAAAGAACGTCACTTTTTGAAAACCTCTAGTAGTTTTGTAGCTTACGGGTGCGGAGGACGCGTTGCAGAAAAATTTGACATGATGAAAAGAACGCCACTTTTTGGAGACCTCTTACACTATGCAGCTTACGGATACGTTAATTATGCCGGCCTGGCCATTCCATACCTTTTGCCCTGGAAGACGCTGATGCTACAGTGTCGGGAGAGGGGAGGAGGGGGGGGGGATGCCGCCCGCAATGTGCCCGTACATTCTGGAATTTTGAAGGCAGGAAGCAGAATGTGCCAGTACATTTTGGAAGTATGAAGGCAGGAAGGGGGCCACGCACAGTCAGGCGCTGGTTTTGGTCTACACTACATGTAGTAATGTATATTAGTGAGGGGTGGGATATATATTTATGAGGGGCTTGGGTTTTGCGAGGGCGTGTGTGCCGCCTGCCCCCTTGTCGTGCAGGCGAATGTACCGGTTGCCCGACGACAGCAAGCTAGCATTTACGTTTTCGTTTTTTCGCAGATTGTCCCCAAAGTGCCTGTGGCTCGGTTCACGGAGAAGCGCCGACGTTTTTTTTTATAGATAGGGTAGCTTTTTGGTGGGCAGGTGACCCTTCGTTGGACGAATTGGCAGTCAAGTCATGTGGGAGAAATTGCGCTGTTGGGCCCTGCTGTTTTTTTCAATATTTTCTTTGGCTTTTTATTCTTTTTTCCTTTCGTTTTCATCTTCTTTTGGTTGAGTTGTTGTCATTAATTGCGCGGGGTGCGCCTCTCGCCGCGGCCGCTTTTTGGCGCCACGACGTAGGACGTATTGTTCTAAGCCAATCGACATGACAGGACACCTGCCCCCCCCCCCTCCACCCCGATTTTTCGCCGCTGCCGTGGGCTGTGCACGCGGAGGGCGGAGTTATATAATCTTTTTTCGTCTGTGGTGCCGTGCGTGGAACTTTCCACGCATTCAAGCAATCACGCACGCGGCGCGCATACTACTGTAGTGCCAGCCCCCCCAACCTGTCGGTATTCTTGCATCAACAGCGGCAGCATCACGAACATAGCGCTGTGAGAAAGCTTCGTATTGTGTACAGTATTTCATCATGTTGACCACCCATTCGGCTGCCGGATGTCACTTGTTTCCATCCTGGGTGGACGGACCCCGCCCCTCTTGTGCCATATGTCCTCAAACAGGGTACTATTCAAATACCGGAGCCGCAAGGCAGCACTCGCTTGGTCGTGCCTTTGGCCAAGCGTTGGGGAGGGGGGGGTGAGCGATAGCAGCACAACCGCCGCTGGCCGCGTCATGTATATATATATACGTACAGCAGCACGGCAAGCAGCAGAACCAGTTTCCTTGGTCTGTGATGACTCTCAACCTGATGCACTGCTGTCCCTGCTGTCCCTATAGAAGGGGCACGCTCTACAGCAAGTCTCTGAACAGCAGTGGTCCTTGGAAAGAGGGCATCGGCGACTCCAGAGCCGGCCTGAGGTAGCTACCGTGGCGCCTGGCGTTGCCCAGCGGCGTGGCCTAATCCGACCGTTTCGGGGTTGTGAGCATTTCCCCCTGGATTAGATCACGGGCCATCGCCTCATGAACTCATTCTCATAACTATGGAAGCACCCTAATCGTTCGCTCGTAATTTTTCCTGTGCCTTTTGCCCCATTTGCTTGGGGGTTTAGGTAGGTATAGACTAGCTACCTCAGTTCAGCCGCGAAATGTGTGCCGGCTGTATCACGTAATTAATACCAGGTATAGTCTAGACTGATAATACACTAAAATAATGATGTGAAGATCCAGATTAAGACCCGCCATCTGCTTATCTAGACTATATAGCTGTAAAATATGGCCATTTTTCGATGTTAATAATGGTCTACCAGTACACGTCTAAGTTCCAAACAAACTGATGTATCACGTAATTAATACCCGGTAGAGACTAGACTAATGATACACTAGAATAATGATGTGAAGATCCAGGTTAAGACCCGCCATCTGCCTATTTATAGCTGTAAAATATGGCCATTTTTCGATGTTAATAATGGTTTACCAGTACACGTCTAGACTAAGTTCCAAACAAACTGACGTTACAAGAACTATTATTGATGCTTCCTCAAAACTAGTGTTGGATGTATAGACTAACACATCAGGACCACCTTCCGTAAGGAAAGAGAAAACTCACCCACGTTTTAATATGTACCAACGCCTGACCAAATCGTCCACCCTACAAGCATCCATCCATGTAGACATTGTGTTGTAGTGTAGCAGAAAATATAGTACGAAATATATATACACGTGATTCCTCCCCAAACTTTACCGATTACAGCAGACTAATGCCCTACTTACTCCTGCTTTAATAACTAATGTATCAATAAATAAATGATAGGTTATTCGTCCGTACCTTTCAATAGGGTTAACAACATGCTACGTTACCATGATATCTTCGTTGTTACTATTGTTATTATCATACTAGACTAGACCCGCAAGCGATTGATGTATTACCAACCTAGCACTTGTTTAGAGTGTTCGTTAGCTCCACGCGGGGTAGGTTTCAAGCCGATGTATCAGTCTCCCAAACACAGGGTAGAGGCAGGTCGAGAAGATAACTCATGCGTGAGACCTCCGATAAGTGAGCTCCTGAGCGAGAGCTCACAGCAGTCTACCATCAAGAATACCAACCAGGTACTACTAGGTACCCAATAGTAGTCCAATATAATAGCTCGAACTGGCACGAAACTGATAAGTAACTGTCATACTGAAAATCCCAAATCAACAACATATATTCGTGCGTGATAAGTAATTAATGTAATACAATGTAAACTTATATTAGGTTTTGACTCATGAACTTATATAAAAAGAGCGATGGATGTAGTACACAGCTTGCAAAGATGAGTATCGACCCTAAATTCATCAAACTCGCAGCTGACGTCGTTACAATAAAATTTTGCCAAGTAGGTAATGGGTGTAGCTCTCAACGGGGTATCCAGAACGCTCGTGGTGCTTCGAAGACCAACGCTCGAATGGGTAGGGTGGGCCGTAACTGGACCAAGTCCGGCGGAAGGCGGTTTTCTCATGGCCCCGGGGGTTTTGCTAGTGGATGAGCGTGCTTACGCATGTCCCACACTATCTACCCGGAGGGATGACTCTCCGGGTGGTTATCCCTACCGCTTCTGACCCCTAGGGATCAAGCCGGGTCGACATACGCACGCACGCATCCGTATACAAGGGCACTTTTTGCGCTGCTGGAGTAGTAACGGTGACCACCAGTAGGGACAACTCGCGCTGCCGTTACCACGGGAACGTAAGGAAAAGCCAGCTAGCGCTAGATTTCGAATGTATGTGTAATAATAGAGCTCGATCATCTTGAGGTCTGCATATACGACTATTCAGGGTGGGCTAATGTAATAGAGCGTCAGTATAGCGGGATACAGATTCGGTAAGATAACTCGCAGAGTTTGGGTGTATCGATCACAAGAATATTTTCTTGGGCGGACTATTCTGAGTAGAGAAGATAACCCGCGTAGAATCTAGCTAGCTTATATGACAAGAACGTTACCGGTGATGGAAGATTCCCCTGGACAAAGTAGACCTTAGTATGACATAGATGCAAGCGCCTCAAGCGCCAGCAGGGCGGTAGAATGCCTACTATAAGAACGTTCCTCTTGCACGTTCCGTAGAAAGGACTTCAGAAGAGAGCCAGCGCTGGGGGACGCGAACTCTGTGCGAGCCTAGCACGCGTCATTTAAAAAAAATGTTGGACGGTTCAAGAATACTTCTACGTCACACCGACCGACTTTTCTGGTTGTTAGTGGAATTATGTATCGTGCGTCAATATACCTCGATGCTATTTTTGTAATATGGCAAGTTGCCGTGTCGTGTGAGGGAAAGGACGCAGGGGCATCAGCTTCGCTTGGAGACAGCACCGATCTCTTTTTGTAGATTTCTTACTGCCGGGCGGGCGGTGTGGGGCTTTGAGAAGCTCGAGGAGACAGGAAAGGAGTGAGAGCTTTTATCGAACTCACAGCTGGCCTTTTCAAACTAGGTATACTATAATCGGCGACGGAAACCTCAGTAAACCGAGGAACACCTAGACGCATGCCACGAGTACGATAGAGTAAGCGCGTTTCGTCTGATTTTTTTTCTGAATGACGGGGCTCCTTAACCCTAAATCGTCGGAAATATGCCATTTATTTCTTTGCATGATTCTCGCTTGTGTACCTAGGCCAAGGGATTGTTTCATCCGGTAGCGGTTTTATTTCTCTCCAAATCAGTTATGGGGGAGGTCTTGAGCTCCCAAATTGAGGGGTAGTATTAAGAAAAAAAGTGGTGTGTACCCCTATCGAAGCACGCCTCCCAAATTCGTGCGACTCTCCCGGTCTTCCGTCATAATCCATAGGCTCACTTACTACATTACTCCTGGTCGCTTGTAGGGACGCGACTGTACAATAGACACGCCACGCTGCGGACGGCTCTTGAGCGTCGAGAGGGGCAGGGGCTGGCTGCTCTTTTTGAGGCGAAAAAAGGTAGTGGTCCAGGTCTATAGGGGGAGAAGCTATCAATAGGGCATATAATTGTGGATCATATGCGTGCTGCGGTAGAGGTAGCACAATCGGCTTTTTCGTTTTTTCTTTTTTCTGGATGTGACGGGGATCCTTAACCCGAAATCGTCGGAATACATGCAATATATTCTTGTTCTTGGCGTGTTTTTTGTCTTGCACACCCTAGGCCATGGGTGTTTATTCGTCGGGTTGCACTTTTACTTCACTAAAAAAATAGAGCTCCTCAAGTGGCTAGGAGCCTCAGAAACAACAATGATTGGTGCACCTCTGCCATAGTATCAGAAGCGTGTGTATGGTGTTAATAGGAACCCAGCAACAGTTGCCTCTCACGAGAACCGCCCGCCGGGGGGGGGCAAAGTTAAAATTTCTTTGTCTAGTTGGGAGAAAAAAAGGAGATGGAGAAAGAGGGGCCACGCATCGCTCGTGTAGCTTTTCCGGCTCTCTCTATCGTAGGGGGCCCTGAACTTTCAGGTATCGCGGCACACGCGGGTGCGACCTGTCCCTTTGCCGTACGAAAGGGTGCTATACCGTTTGCCGTTTGCCCTTAAAGAACAAGCTGTTTTGCGCTCGAAGAGCGTCCCGAAATACGGGCAGTTCGTTGTACGTGCGAAGTCTAATATTTTTCCTATAGATACATAGCGGTCTTAGGTCGCTTTCTGGATGCGACGTTGCACCGTCCACGTACATACGAAGCTCCTACGTACGCCTTTCCTTGTTTTTACCGCAATGCGACAGTAGTGTATATAAACTTGTTTGTTTGATGTATTTCGCGTACTTGTCCTAAGTGCCGTGTTTGTTCATGGTTGAGGTTGCTTTTCGCCCCCCGGTGCATCTACCGCAGCTGTACCACCCCAGGTACTCTTCTACGCACACGACACTCGGAAAACGCCATAAAAAACACAAAAACTTGCTGCCGCATGCGGAGGACTAACACAAACTTTTCGCTCGTGCTATGTACAGCGCTCTCCACACAACACGCGTGGCGAAAACCACGAGTCCCTGTACCAGCAACGGCAGATAAAATACGGTAGTAAAAAGCTAGGTACCCGTTACAACCCCCTCCCCCCCCCCTCCATTTTAGCACGGAGGGGGCTTCCCCACGCGGCACAACCACTCATCGGCCTAGGTATGTTTTTCGATAGCGGACGATCGGTATCGCCAGCGAACGACGCCTATCCCTCGCACGCGCCAACACAAGCCCTTCCATACCCTCCGCACCCACAAACTACCAACCACAAGGTGTGCCTAAACCTACGCTGCTTTATTCGTGTCCCACTTACCAGCAACGGGGGGTGGGGCGGGGGAGACGGGGCTCACACATTACGCCGCAGACGAGTGTTTGGCCCCACCGTAGCCTCCCCACCGTTGCACGGCTCACACAACAACCCAGCCCAAACGCTACCAAAGGCATGCGACAACCAAAAGCCACTTGAACCCCGGACGGGCGCCTTCAATGCCTCTTGATGAAGTCATAACGCCCGCGCCCACGCCCACGGGAGGCGAAGGCAACAAAAAATCCGGCCGCCACGGCGCCAAGCGTTCGCCAAATCTCGCGCTCGGGCCCGCCAAGAAACGGTACACTTCCCTCGCCGTTGGTGACCACCTGGAAGAGGGTAGCCCCGAGATAGAGGGCGCCCGCGATGCCCGTCTGGACGGGAACCACGACGAGGACGACTTGGCTGCGGACGCGCGGACGGGGGACGCAGTGGGGTGAGGGGGGGGGGGGACGGGGAGCTGGGAACCACGAATTGTATGCTCCTGGCCTTGGGGTGTGGGTTATGGGGCTGATTCTACGATAGCCCCCCCTCCAAACCAGCGATTTTCTTGAACGAACGTTTCATGGCTGCTCGACGCGAGGAAGGGTGCTATTAAAAAAAAAAAGTCTCCACACATTTTCTTTTTTGCAATGGACTACTACTAATAATACTATCAAACAATGACGTCGGGGTGGCAAGGGGCGGCGTATTTCAGAAGGTACGGCCGGGAGCTACTTTCAAAACCGCCGGTTTCGTCAAAGAAAAATTTGAGGGGCTACCGTAGAACGAGTCATGGGTTTCCCGAGGGCGTGCAAGGAGCGTGTGATGTTGCCGCAGGGGCCATCGGGTGGGCGGAAGTTTGAGGAGATTAAAAGGATTGTATCCGAAAATCGAGGAGACTGGAAAATTGCCGCACTCAGCCGGCAGATGGCGCACGAACAGGGCCCAACGCTCATTCGCCCGGGTACGCGGTACACGAGAAAGGCGCGACCAAGTTCCAACCACCACTCATTTGGGTGATCTCCACATGAGAGAGGCATCGCGCAGAACGCGGGTTACCATTCCACCAGCAAAATACTAGTAACAGGAAACATTCCGTTGCACCCGACCTGACGACAGATACCCCATCCACTCCCCCACTGCCGCGCAAGTCATACTGGCGATCGTTTGAAGAACAGGCAGAAGCGGTCCTGGGGAAAAGGAATTCAAAACAAAACAAATGCCGGCCTCGGGCGAAGCGAAAGCCAAGAAAGGCCCCGTTGTGACTACCTTGCTCGAGCTTGCACCAGGAGCGCTCTTCTCTTATCTACCTGCTTGGAAAGCTTATGCAGTACCACGCCAGAACGGCAAGCAGTGACCCCGAACCGCCGCAGGAGTAATAGAACTGGTCCACCTGAACAAAAAAAGGGAGTTCGTTGCGTTTCAGAGGGGGGAAGCAGGGGGGGAAGGGGGGGGGGTTATACCACTCGTTCACAAATTCACGAAGCGTCATTTTCTGTCTCAGTTAACTACTCACGGCGTGTAAACGTAGAAACACTCAAACGACCGTAGCAAATAAATAACGGTATCTCCGAAACGGTTTCCATCTGTCGAAGGAGGATGTAATGAGCGAAGCGAGACGCGACACAAGACGGGAGACAGAGAAAATCGGATACAGCTGAGAGAGCAGGCCACGCCACCGCCGTCTCGCAGCAGTAGCAACTGTAACAAGAGCGGTGATCAGTAAGCCCGCGTGGTCACACGCTTGTACTACCTCGGGCCGACAGCATTGGGGTTTTGTATCCCTAACATTCGAGGCCCAAGGTGGCGGGGGCGGGGGCGGGGAGCATTTCACCCCAGCGATAATCTCTTTACAAAGCAAAACTACGGAGTGTCCGCTTTTTGGCAAAACAGTGACAGTTTGGTCCATTGATGTTCCCATCGTCTATCGGATTACCTGCAGTACCGTCGGCAGGCCGAGCTTGGTTGCAACAATCGGCCCCGCCACCTGGCACACTGTCTCACAAGCGCAGACAGAGACAGACAGACGGACAAACAGGCAGGCAGGCGGGCGGGCAGGCAGGCAGGCAGGCAGGCAGGCAGGCAGGCAGGCAGGCAGACAGGCAGGCAGGCAGATACATAAACAAACAGTCAGGTGGCGAGGCAGGTAGGCAAGCAGACAGGCAGCAACCAGGGAGGCGGGCAGCGCACAAAATGACACAAGACAGGAGATCAACAAGGGGACACCCACGCAAGCAACTCACAGCAAAGAGGAGGGGAGGGGACGGGGACGGGGGGGACCTGCACCACGCGTGTCTACCCATCGAAATTCAGCAGACGTGGAGGAGGGGCACTCATCAACGCGCAGCTTTCACGCATGCGGAGGCATGCCGCCGTCGCATAAAAATACGGATTCACCAGGGCGTCCACAAAACCCCTCAAGGGATAAAGCCTCGCTCCAGTGTGGAGACCCAACGTGCATTATACAAGGAACGATAGTCACGACACATATTTGGCAAAATAATGGATAAAAGCCAGTTTTGGAAAAACAAGTGCCAAAATATGCATATGATGATCAAACATTTTTTCGGTTGTATCTCCCTTGTCCTTTGTTGCAATATTCATGGAAAAATCTATTTTTCTTCTTACTGTCGGCAAGACCTTCAAAAACTATCTCCAACAATTGTACTTCCAAGTACTAAACAGCCATTTTCTCGTACCTGGTACACGCGTTTTGCAAGACCTGAACTTTGTTTTTGCCAGAACCTTGCGAATTGGTGAGTTTTTGACCAGATTTTTTTCGCCATTACACGGTACTGTTAATAACGACTGTAAGGTGGGGCGCGGAAGAAGTGTTGCCCTTACGCTGAGAGAACGCCCCGCCCAACAAGTAGAGCGCCAGGAACTGACGTCTTCCTAGAATCTGAATCGCGGAAGGCCCGAAGTTGTAGACCATGTACGAGCACAGCGCCCCGTTCCACAGGTTGCTTAGTGGTTCAGGTCGGCATTAGTAGACGGATGTGGGGCGGTTGGCCGGGGGTGGGGGGGGGGGTGGGGGGGGGGGGTACGCTGATAAAAACACGAGTCAATGCAACCACCGACAAAAACAATAATCAATGCAAGGAAAGCCCCCTTTAGAGCCTGAAAACTGTTGTTGGCTTTAGCGGGGGTGGCGCCATCGACAGAGAAGGACGCGCGAGCGATTTCATCGGTACCAACAAACAAAAAACAAAAAGACGTCAGGTGCCCCAAAGGCGAGTTCCTGCGTCATATTCTCAGAAAAAAAAATTAGCCCAGACTGATGCACTAGCAAGCGCCAGGAAGCCCGGGCGTTGCCGTCGGAGGCGTGACCCCTCTCTTCCTCGATCCCAACACCTTCACTACTGCTTTTTGTTCCCACACTGTTTCCAAGTAGTTCGACCCCAAAAATGTGTGTTGCAGTTTCAAAGAGGACCATTGGCGATGAGCATGGATCCACGTGTCTCGCATCGATTCCGTTTGATTTCTTAACAGGACCGTCGGCTTCTCCGGCGTAATCTGCCGTCGGTAACATACGGTCCGTTCGCCGAAACAAGAAAAAATAGAGAACGATAATAACTCCTCCGGAACAAGAAAACAAAAAAAACTGAAAACGATCGCTGCTGTAAACGGTTACACAGCCAAAAGAGCGCATGGACACGAAGGAAATCACCTGTGGCTGAAGTTGGCGGTGAACAGCGTGTGGAGCTTCAACTGCCCTAGGGTAGCGTGGGTGGACACCATCAAGTGGTTCTGCTCCGACGATGGCAGGTCACAGGAACGGGGAACGGGGGAGGGGGTGTAGGGAACGTTCTTGAAAACGCCGCCGAAAACACACCCATTCATCGTACAGCGCACAAAGCGAAAAAATAAATGGCCACGTCACGCAAGTTTTCAGCTCTGGTTGGTTGGTGCGGGCTGGTTGGTAGGTGAGTGGATGAGTGAGTGACTGAGTGAGTGAGAGGGTGAGTGAGTGAGTGAGTGAGTGAGTGAGTGAGTGAGTGAGTGAGTGAGTGAGTGAGTGAGTGAGTGAGTGAGTGAGTGAGTGGGTGGGTGGGTTGGTGGGTGGGTGGATTAGTAGGTGGGTGGGTGGGTGGGTGGGTGGGTGGGCAAGTAAGTTGGCGGGGGGGGAGGAAACGCATGGCCGACGTGGCGAACGAGAATCTCGCGCGGCAGCCGCTGCGGAAATAAAAAGAAACAACGCGACACCGAGTACACGTCAGCGAAAACGGCAGCTGTAAAAGAGAAGCAGACACGGCGCCGACAACTACTTTTTCAAGTAAAGCCGTTACAAGACTGGAATAGTACCTAATAGCCAAACATTTCCGCCTCCAACCCCCCGAGCCACGGTCGCACACCGGAAACAGCCCTCCAATTCTGCCATCCGTCCCTATTTTTCATTTTTCGATTGTTTTGACTGTCGTTTTTCGTGTTGTAGTTTTATTTTTCGATTTTCGTGTTTCGTGTTTCGTGTTCCGTCTTCCATGTTTCGTGTTTCGATTTCCATGTCTCGCGCGTGTCGATTTCCCTTTTTCGCTCTCCGTTATATCGTTTTACGTCCAATAACACACGGCGAAGCCCCCCTTCTTCGCGTCGAAAAAAAAAAATTATGTCGACAAACCCCGCCACCCAAGTCGATGGAAGCCCGCGGAAATTTCTTCTTCACACGACCCCCAGAGCACTCACCACTAACAGACTCCCCCAGTTGCGGCCCGCGTCAATGACCCAGACCAGTGTCCCCGCCACATTCAGCTGACGGAAGGGGGGAAAGGGGGGGGTTGGGCGGGTTGGGGGGTGAGGGGGTGATCGGGATGCGGGTTTAGCAATGACGACGCGAAAGCGAGCGAAACTTGGGTTGTTCGGAAGGTCCCAAGAACGGGAAGCTTGAGCCATGAAGCGGGTGCCGGAGTCTGGTCACAAGGGACGCATCGAACGCTAAGGACTCGAAGCATCGAGTGAGATCGCACGGTAATAGAGAGCAGCAGGCAGCGGCAAGACTATCGTTGCGGACAAGAGCGGCAAAGGACTACAGTCACGCTTCTTAGTATACAACCATCGCCAACAAATGCTGCCGTACGAAATTCGGATATAAGCAGTAGTACTGCTGGTACACGCGTGCTACGAGAGCCGTAGCAGTATTAGGCCGAACTAATCATGACTGGCGGGCCTCCTTATTATTTTATTATTATTGTTATTATTATATTCTCCTCCAACAAACACCACAGCCTATTATGTCTTGCATCACCCTCATTACGCCACCTCCGAAGGAAAGCCTTGCCAGATACCTGGTAGTTACATTGGATGTTTCAATTCTTGCGTTCGACGGTCGACGGCAGCGAGACTTGCTGCCGCTGCTGCTACTGCGATAGTTTCGGTGTTGAGCCGGATGCTATTTATTGCCCGTTCACAACTGGAAACCCGTTTTCGGGGACAAAATTACTTGGATTAGTATAGGGAGGGGTTTGGGGGCCCTAAAGGGGTTAAGGAATGGGGGAGGGAGGGGGTACGAGTAGTACTTTTGTGTACCAGGTGCTGCTATTGTTCGTCTTCACATGACGCATCGTATACGACACTTGTGTTATCGCATCGTATATGACACTTGTGTCATCGGGGTCGGCGGGCAGCCTGCACACGGTAGCATATTACCCGTCCTGCCTGCGTGCTGTACTCGTTTAGCCTTTTGCCTTACGCCGACTGAAATCTTCGACGGCGATTCTGCGCAAAAGGCTGGATTTCGTACATAAAGCAAACAGCAGCATACAGCAGCAGCAACCAACAAAAGTCATCACAAAAAACACAAACTGATTTGATAACTATTGATAAAAAACAGGGCTATTCACGGGTCAGGTCCAACCTCGCGGGTCGGGTAGGGTCAGCTGACCCGACCCGCGAGAATTTCGAGACGTCTTGACCCGACCCGACCCGACCCGCGAGATTTTAAAACCTCTTGACCCGACCCGCGAGATGTTGAAAGCCTGTTGACCCGACCCGACCCGACCTGCCACACTCCGAGTGACCCGTGTGCGGGTTTCATGCAGGTTGGGTCGACTGGGCCCGTGATATGTCCTACGGGTCAAAGCCGAAAAACCACGGGTCAAACATGTTTCGATATGTACCTTGGTCCCTCGTACTTTTCCCAGGATGTCGTGCTCTCTGTTTTCTTTACAGGCATTATTTGCAGCATTATTATGTGGTGCGCGCGCGAAAAATGAGAAAGAGACCGCAACCCACGCACGGACACTTAGCCACGCCCGTAGCGCTAGACCACCGGGTCGACCCGAGGAGCGACCCGACGAGCGAGTTAGTTATCGACGCAGTCTCCGGCCCCGGCAAGCAGCCTAGCTGAGCCGCCCCCGGCAGCAAGCCCACAATTGGGGCGGTGGATCTCTCAGCAGGGGGCTGCGATCCGCGAGGATGCGTTGTCTGCTGCTGGTGCTTGCGAGGATGCGTTGTCTGCTGCCTGTGCTTGCGAGGATGCGTTGTCTGCTGCTGGTGCTTGCTGCTGCCAGAGTGATGCTGCTGCTGCTGTGCTGCTGCTGCTGCTGTGCTGCTGCTGCTGCTGCTGTGCTGCTGCTGCTTGCTGCTGCTTCTTCGACGACGACTGCTCTTGCTTTCTTACGTTTGGTCACATTTCGTACTGGTATGATAATTCTCGAGCTAGCTACTAGTAATACTACTGTATCTACTATCTATGCAGTCTCCGGCTTCGGCAAGCAACCTAGCTGAGCCGCCTCCGTCAGCAAGCCCACAACTGGGGCGGTGGATCTGTTAGCAGGGGCTGCGATCCGCGAGGATCCGAGGTCTGCTGCTGGTGCTTGCTGCTGCCAGTGCTGCCGCTACTGCTGCTGCTTCGACGACGATTGCTCTTGCTTTTTTACGTTTGGTCACATTTCGTACAGGTATGGCTGTATTATTACTGTTATGGCTTCAGCCGGCACGGGATTCGCGTCACACTGGATGCCTTGGTGCGAGTAGCTAGGGGTACTGCCTGGTGATTGTTCTACACGCTGTGATGACATATGATCGGAGCATCGGCACGAGAGAGGCAGGAAGCGGTAAGTTTTGGGTATTTACGGATCCGCGGGTCCGACCCGCGGGGCGCGGTGGCCGCTATGATCGAGTACCGGCAGGCCGCAGCGTCCATGCAGTGGGCCCTAGCAGAGGGCTTAGGTTTGCTGTTCCGGAGCGTCCGAGAAAACGGAGAGAAAGGGAATCTAGCGTTGACATCAGCGCAGATGACCGCGAACCTCCAGGCTCACCTGCGTGCAGCGGGTATGGAGGATACGCGGTATACGTTGCACTCCTTCCGGGTAGGGGGAGCGGCTAGCCACCACATGGATGGTACGGCCATAGAAGTCTTCATGGAGTACGTCGGATGGAAGTCTGCGGCCGTCGCTGGCCGATACGTAGGGGTGACGGCGACAGCAGCGGGATCACGAGGAGCTAAGCGCTCGCGCGACACGGCGTTTACAGACGCAGACGCTCTGCCACTGTCGGAGGGGTTTGGGGACTCGTGCGCGGCTTTCTCTCGGGACAGCCGAGGGCAGCCGATCCCATGAGGGGCTCAACTAGGAGTTTTGGGGACAATCAGGGAAAAAAGCCACCCTCACGCAAATTCGGTACCAACGCGGGACGGCATGGAGACAAGGGGGAACTGGGAAACAAGTATGGGTGTGATCTCATGCCGCCGCAGAGAGGTCTCATTAATCCCAAGCTATATACGAATTAAGCTACGTCGCAATGTTACAACAGTAATCTGAAACCAGAAAAGAGGGGACGCTAGCAGGTCGTCCCCTTTTTGGGAAAGCCTCCTGATGTTACTTGGAGACTGTGCAGAGTGAGCCCACTCCGTTGCTGTCATGGATACCCGACAGCAGCACGACAAGTACAAGGAGGTTAGAATAAAACACAGACCATCCCGCCCGCCCATCGTAGCGGCGGGGTGTACCGCCGACAACGACATCAGTATTGTTAGTGTTTATGTGGCTGGGGTAACTACACTCTGCGACGAGATTACGCGTTGGTCGCCAGAAAACCAACGAGGGAGTAGTAACGCTGGGTGGGAGTCTCCGGCTGGTCGCAGCCGAGAGGCTTCATTAATCCCAAAACTACGAATTAAGCTACGTCGCAATGTTACAACAGGATCCGCGGGTCCGACCCGCGGGGCACCTGCACGGCAATGGCCCTCAGCTGTAAGTTTGAAAAAGGCGGATCCAGCGGGCTAGATCCGCGGGTTTGACCCGCGGGTCAGCCGAAGAGAACGCGCGGGTCATGATGACCCGCGATATACAGGTCACTCGCGGGTCATAACCCGACCCGACCCGTGAGACTTCAAAGACCTCCTGACCCTACCCGACCCGACTCGCGAGATTTTGAAACATATTGAACTGACCCGACCCGAACCGCGAGATTTTGCAGCCTATTGACCCGACCCGACCCGACTCGCGAGATTGTGAAAACTCTTGACCCGACCCGACCCGACCCGTGAGATTTCAAACCGTTACGACCCGACCCGCGAGATTTTGAAACCCCCTTGACCCGACCCGCGGGTTGGGTCATGACCCGTGAAAAGCCCTAAAAAAAAGCTTACCGCGACCAGCCCGTACACCAGCGCCGTGTCTCCAGAGCCCCCCCCCCCAGAAAGAAACGAAAGTTTTCTTCTGCTTCCACCAGCTGCAACATCACTGCTCTTGGCCTTCCCCGAAAGCCGCGGAGTACGCCACTTGGCAAAGCGAAGCCCAGATTGCCAGATTGAAGGATTCGACGGCGGAGCTGCTATTGCGGTTGCCTTCGTCGACAGTCCCGCCCGTCTTGACATGGCTTTGGTAGACGTTGGCAGCTTCTCGGCCCCGGTCGAGCGCCGAAGAGCACTGGAGCGGGCCCAGCAGCAAGCTTGCTTGCTCTTGCCTAGGGCATTGATGTGTGATCTCGCAAGCGAGAGGTGCTCCATTGGTAGGCCTGCGCCAGCCCCAGCAGGTGTTGACCTAGCCCTGCACGTTGTTCTTGTAGGTGGCATGGCAGATGACTGCTTCTGGATCGATCGAGCTTGCTTGCCGACCCATGTCTTGCCTTCGACCGACGCTTGGCGAGATCGCCAGCCAAGGCGCCGGCAAGCCAGCATAGTTGTGGGTGAGTCGGAAGATGGATGATGAGACGCGCAATGGTCTACGAGTCTGATATTTCTTATCTCTTACACGAACCCCTGGCGGCCGCGGGAACGGGCACAGCTCTTTTTGCACACATACTGGAAGGCTCACCCCAAAGGGTACAGGGGACAGAGACCTTCCAACATGAAGAAAGTGTTTAGCCATGAAAAGGTATATCAGAATTTTCTTTAGCCATTTTACATCATGTTGGAAATCCGTTTCAAGAAGCGCCATATGCCGGCTACGCTCGTTGGCCAAAGCATCTCCTGTTCCGGAACATGACCGCAAACACCAGGGCGCACTGGCTTCTATCCTCCCGGGTTGTTTTTTACCCTTATATCACTCGGGGTTCACCGTTTTATAGCGTGCCGGTCGCCCCGGTGGCGTATCAGGTTATCCTCGAGCCTAGTATTATAGTCTAGACTAATAGGTCAGTTTCGTGAGTTCGAGTCCCCCCGAGTGCAAACTCGTACCTGGTACGTATCAATTCGTAGGGATTTTTCCTTGTGCACAAATCGACTTGCGGAACGCGCGAGAGCGTGAGTTAGCAACACTCGACGAAAAATCGACGAGCAGTGGGATTGCTGATCTCTATGCGCGATAAAAATCGAAGGCAAAAAAACCGGGGGGAAGAAGGGACGACAGCTACCTGTGACCACGGCTTGTCCAGAAGAAGCTGGAAAGTAGAAGTGTGTGCGGGGGGGGGGGACGCGCAGAGCACAAACGTATATGCCCATCAACGTCCTCCTGTTATTCGGCTTGCTTGGTAGCGACTTTTCAGCGAGAGAGACATTTTGGACCAGCGCTAGGCGGTTGGCATGATGCTCATTCGTAGTACGACGCCTGCAGGAACTGGCGCGGCAGAAGGGCACCCTCTCTTGTGCATGTAGTCTATGTGTATTATCTAGATCTCGCCAAAGCTTGTGACTCTGTGGACCAGCCGTTCTGTGGGCTGTCTTCGCCCGTTTTGGCGCGCCACCGAGAATGCTCGCCGTCTTCCGCCTATTCCACGACGGCGTGCAAGCGTGCGTGCGGTTTGATGATGGGGAGTGCTCGGATAAGTTAGATGTGGAGCAGGGTCTTCGGCAAGGGTGTTTGCTCGCGCCACTGCTTATTATCAACATTTTTTCACGCTTGTTCTGCGTGTGACCGAGAAACGCTTCCTCGCTGATGATGATGCAGTCATCATGAACGACATGGTGCAGCTCCAACGAAACAAGGAGAAGAAGGGTCATGAACAACATGGTGCAGCTTCAACGAAACAAGGAGAAGGAGAGAGAAGGGCAAACCACGAGCGAATTCGGCGAGCGAGTGGGGGAAGGAGGAGGACGAAGCGCAGGAGGAGGAGGAGGAGGAGGAGGAAGTTTTTGTGCGTTATATACTAGACTATACGGTGACGACGCGGGCATCGTTTCGCGATCGCCAGAACGACCGGAGAGGATGATGTGACGACGGTGAGATCGCGACTGCGTGCTCAGCGTTCGGGCTTACGGTCTCGGAGGCCAGGACAAAGGTAATGTGAGTCGTCCCACGGTAGGGTTAGGGGTTGCACTTTTTTTTTGTGTCCTCAAGAAAGCGTGGAAACACTATCATCGGTGGTTTGCAAGACAAATAACGAGTACATTTCCTTTATTAGGACTAGCGCAGATACCTGTTTGTTCGGGTCGCGCTAACGAATGTCTTCGGAGTCGTGCTTCGGGTGAGATGTTGAGTTCTTCCTCACAGGAGCCCGGAAATTTTTGCTGCACCCCTAGCGCGGCAGGGCTCATGTGCCTGCAAAAAGTATACGGGGAGGGTATCGCTCACCGTCACTGTAGCCGGCCAGGTATACAAGCAAACGATCGGATTGGTGTACTTAGGCGGGGTTATCAGCGCAGGTAGAGAGCGTAGTCGAGACAACCTGGCGTCTTCAGAGGGCCCTTGGGCGTGCTTCCAGCGGTGTAAGAGGGAAATTAATGGCCGTCCGGGTGTGAGCTTGCGGCTGAAAGTGCGGATACACCGCAAGCCGAGGTGATGTGGACACCTTACTCTACGGGTGCGTGACGTGCAGCCAGAACATGCCTGACTACGACAGGCTACGGTAGGTTCATTAAGCCACGCTTTTCCGATGCTTCGGCTAGCGGAAACGGAAGCGTAACTACCACACACACCCTCTTGTACGCCAACGCGCTTGCCAAGACAGACTCCGAGAGCATTGAAGCGACAGTGCGGAGACGGAGGATACTGCTTGTGGGATTCGTGGCCTGTATGGAGCAGGAGCGTCTGCCGCGGAAGGTGATGTTTGGGAAGATGGTTGGCGGTAAGGGATACTCCGGGGGGCAAGAGTGAGATAGAGATAATTGACGGAATTTAGCATGGTATTTGCAGGGTGGCGAAAGGTCGCACAGAAAGCCGGCAGATGGTTTTGACGGCTCGAAGAGAGGGCGGAGGCATTCATGTGGAAATTATACAACGCGGAGAGCTGAAGAGCTTCAGGGCGACACACGAAGGCCACGGCCGCGCCCCCCACCGTCGACACCTGAACACGGCGGGGGGAAGAGGAGAAAGGGGAAAGGGGGAAGGGGGGAGGGGGAGGGGAGAAGGGGAAGGGGGGGGGGGGGGAGAAGAGGGAGGGAAAAGAAAGGGTGCGAGGGGGGGGTAGTCCTGTCCGCGACACTGAAGCCTGGGTCTGGACATCATCGTGACGTACATGTGTCTTCCCATGGAAGGGGGGAGGGGGGGGGGGAGAAGGGGGAGGGGGGGGGGGGGGGGGGGGGGGGGGGAGGAGGAGAGGGGGGGAAAAGGAAGGGTGCGGGGGAGGTTAGTCCTGTCCGCGACATTGAAGCCTGGGTCTGGACATCATCGTGACGTACATGTGTCTTCCCATGCTCGTGAGTAGCTATTATTAATAGGCGTAAGACCGCCTGAACTTGTTCGCCTTTGATACGACACGTGCTACGACAAAGGTAGTAATTTTGGTCTAAAGTATTTTGTGAACGATGGGGCCCCTTAACTCTAAAATTGTGTAAATGCCACCATTATTGTCTTAGAAACACTATTTGGTTCCAAAGTATACCTAGACCATGGGGGTGTTAATCGGTTCGCACTTTTAATTTTCTCAAAAATCAGTTTTTGGCTGGGGTATGGAACTACTCATGTGAGGACCGTCAAAAGGAAAACATAATAAGGTTCACCTGTATCGTCATAGCATGTGGCCTTTCTGCGTCCTCCCCTCAGTGCCCTTTACGAACTTGGTGCTCTCTGTAACCTCCCCTTAGTGCCCTTTGTGGACTTGGTGCGCTGAGGGCCCTACGCCTTTCTCTGTTAGTCTCTAGGACCTGGTATTATGGCGTCTTCCCTTCCCTTCCCTTCCCTTCCCTTCCCTTCCCTGCCTACAAATTCCCTTCCCTGACTTCCTGTCCCTTCCCGTCCTTCCCTTACCATCCCTTCCCTTCCGTCCCTTCCCCTATTCCCTTCCCTTCCTCCTTCCCTTCCTTCCCTTCCCTTCCCTCCTCTTACCCTTCCTTCCCTTCCCGTCCTTCCCTTCCCTTCACCTCCTTCCTTCCCTCCTCCCTTCCCTTCCTCCTTCCCTTCCCTTCCTTCCCTTCCCTTCCCTTCCCTTCCCTTCCCTTCC
>JABAKD010000028.1:7167631-7252631 GCA_012845835.1 Undaria pinnatifida
TATTTATCTTCCATGCTTCGTTTTTTCTCTCGTTTTTTTCCTGCTTTCTTCCTTAATTCGTGTTTTTTCTCCCTGGATTAATACTCTGCGTGTTTTCCTTAGTGACAAACGAGATGTAGTCGGTGTCAGCTGCGAGTTTATAAACTTATGTGCCAGTATGGGCCTTAAGTGTACGTACGCTGACTTCCGATTTCACTTCGTCTTGTTTAGGCGGATGTACGACTTGCTTTTCAGCTACGGCACACCTGGTATACGTGCGTACAAGCTTTTAACATTCTTAGTTTGTTGCCTTCGGGGTATTCTTCCACCACTCCAGAATGACTGGAGGCTGCCCTGTCAACCCGAACTTGTGTGATCGTTTGAATTAATGTGAAAATAACAAAAATAAATGTATTTACTACGCTATTGGTGTCGGCGACGACACAGATAGATAGGCAGGTGTGGCAGGTCGCCAAAAACGTTTGGATATGGCGAGATGACCCTGGCTACTACTACCGCGTGATTGGTGTGAGGTGAACATGATGGAGCACAAAACATGCAAATGGCAAATAAATAGGGGTATATTCTAAATGCCGGGGGGAGTGTTGTGAACGTCGTGGCGTTCGAGAGAAATTCACATAACTGGACTGACCCAGAGGATACGGGCGACCCGATGTCAGGTGGTTCGGCCTACGGCCGAAGGTTACCAGTGGCATCTATCTGCGATCGAATTCTTCGCCACAGGTCTGAGAGTGACGAGAGGTACGCGGTTGTCGCGTTCGACGCATGCTACGATACAGGTAGCACTTTTTGTCTGAAGAGGTCCCTAAACGACGGGGCTCCTTATTAACTAAAATCGCCGGAAACAGGTGATATTTTTGCCTGACTCTCGTTGTGTACCGAGGCCATGGGATTTTTCATCCGGTGTATATTGTAGCAGTTTCAGTTTCTCCAAATCAGTTTTTGGGAGAGATCTTAAGCTCCCAAACCGAGGAACTTCACAACAAAAAAAAATGTTTCACCTTTACCGGAGACGATTTTTTCGTGTGAAAGGGTCGATTCCCCGTCCCGGTGAAGACCATCCGGCATGAACACTAGATATTAAGGGACAAAGTTGGGACGGAACTTGGTGCCATAGGTGGTTTAGAGTTCGGGTCGAGGTCAATGAGAACCACACCTCCAAGTTGTGCTCGAAGCGCAACAATGTGCCCGGACCGATGTGGGGCCAGCGCAACAAACCAATTCACGGCGTACGCCTTTGCCTCACAACGGATCGTGTACGCCTGTGGCACCGGGACGTGAACACCTGTCGAAACCGTTTCCTCGTTTTTTACCCACGATAAATCGCACCCGGTACAGAGACCCGACAAGTTCACGCCCAGCCACCAACAGGTGCAAACACATGCGCAGTGGTGGTGGGCGAGAACGAGAGAGACCTAAAACAAAGACTACGGGTCCTGGTATGCTAAATGTATTTAGATATATAGTATCTACACAAACTTGAATGGCATGCTTGAAAGACCAGACAGATCACGGACCACCAAGATTGAGAATGGGGGCTCAACTTTCCACAGAGCCCGTTCGGTATGCTAGCTACGTCATGCGTGTGATGTCCTGTGCAGTGCGAGTCGCCGTAAGAACGGGGAATCAGGGAAGTACGCGTGAGCATTGGCGCCACCCGCTATTTAAAAGGTCAGTGTACCACCTATTGATATCCACCAAGGTATGATCGACATTATTTTAGGATCGCTTAAGGAAAGCAATCTGCGCGATCCAAGTATGGCACGCTGGTGCGAGCGCTCGCTCGGACCTACAGACAAAACAAGGAAAAGTTTCAGAAAATCCACTTCGCATCGGGGAGTTCCTGTTTGGCTCGGCTTTATTTAAGTCTTTTTGGCCCAGAATAACAGAACGGGTTGAATTCATTAGCTAGATTAAAGACGTTCCGCGAACTAGCGTTTTGTCGACAGCTAGCTGAAAAATGCGTATGAGCCTGACTCGAACACGCTTGGGTCTGCACAACCAGATGCAAGTTAACAAGTGTTGATAATGGTGACGCGCACATGCGCAACTCCTGGGTCGGCGTGCTTCCTTCACCACCTACGTCATGACGACCCCCGCTTGACAATCAACTTTTGAAGTCCTCAAGTCTGTTATAATCCAACATAAAAAAACGTGTGATTGCTTACTTCTAACGCTGTTGAGACCGCACCTTTTCCACAAAAAAACCACCACCACCGCCGCGACCACGACCAATGCGATATCGACTACGGTTACCACTACAGCTACCTACTGCGACTAACTCCTACAACTTCCTACTGCTATCCTCCGCCGACGCAGAACACTTGATGAAGAGAAAACCAGCATATCGATATCAAATCGAAAACGGGTGCTTCACACTCTTCACGACCCAATGTAAGCTCTCCTACTACTTGAAAATCAAAAACATGGAAATTTCCTAAATGTCCACAACAGAGCTTCCTGACAACCCAAAACAAATGGCCGCATGCAGAGTAGCGACCACGACCAATGCGATATCGATTACGGCCACCACTACTGCTACCTACTACAACTCCTACAACTTCCTACTGCTGCGTTCCGTCGACGCAGAACACACGAAGGGAAACCAACATATCGATATCAAATTGAAAACGGGGGCCTCATACTTTTCACGACCCGATGTTGGACCTCTCCTACCTGCAAAACTAAAACATGGAAAGGAGTCGATGTCCAGGACGGAGCTTCCTTACAACCTAAACCAAATGACTTCATGCAGAATAACTCATTTAACACATTACACCTCTCAAGGCATAAAGGCGGGGATAAAACGCACAAGGTTGAACAAATTAAGCTGTGGACGCTCCGAAGCAACAACACGGGATCAACTCCGGCTTCTTTTTTTCTCGTTTCCCGGAGTTTGCTCTGTATCTTGTTGCTTCGGAGCGTTAACGAGGCCTGGACGAGACCACCCATACCTATCGACGAATATTGACGGGGTCAGCTGACCTCTTCCTCAGGAGGGAATCGTTCCGGCCCTCGGTCAGAGGCAACACGGGGTAGAAACAACGAAAACACAAATATCTATACCTTATGTAGCAAGCATGCATTAACAATCAAACATCCTCCACAGGAGGGAATAATCCCAATCCTCGACTAGAAGCGAAAACACATATCTAAACCTTAGGTAGCACGCATGCGATACCAACCAAACATCCTCCACAGGAGGGAATAATCCCAACCCTCTCGATCAGAAGCAACACGTGGTAGCAACGACGAAAACCCAAATCTCTATACGAAGTATCTAATATAGCAAGCTCGCAATACCAGTCAAACACACACAGCAGAAAATCATTAGCACAAACCAAATGTTTTGTGCAATGTCAGTAAAATAGGGGAAAATCGGAGAAAAAAAACAGAACCCGCATAAGGGCGGGGGTGGGGGGTGGAATCGGGTCTTAACGAATGGAATACTGCACTCCCTGTCGGTCGGCTTCTACAGCCGCTTGCCTCCATAGTATGTACCGGTATCTGCTGCGATGGTGGGCCACACAATGCTTTGCAACTACGTCGCCTGGGAAAAACCAACAAGCTACCAACACGATGATGCTTTGAGCACTATACACGGTATTACGTGTCTATACGCATACCTCCCAGTACTTACCACCAGTTTTCGAAGCTACAAACGGTATACAAGACCCACTGCCATATCTAAAGAAACGCGTTAGACGGTCTCCATTCTCTCCGACAAGGGGGCGGCCCATAAGGACCGGATACGCGCCTACCGCCGCACACACAAACACCAGGGACCGTTTTCCTCCCTAGACGAAAAACCCCTTCTTCACATTTTCGACCAAGGTCGTCGCGTTCATTCACGCCACGCAAGCGGCGGCGACCGCCGATGCCACAGCACCGGCGATAATAACAATCAGAGACATCGGGGTTGAGGCAATCGATCCGGTCGACGAAGGAGAAGCATCGGGACCCACGCCCGTAGGGGAGCTAGTGGGAGCTTCGGTGAACACGGGGGTGTAAAATGGTTGGGACGCGGAGAAGACGATGGCGCCGTTGACGACGAGGGAATAGCTCTGAGTGTCAGTGAGAAGACCGTTCGTCGACACCCGGACCGTCCACGTCCCGCTTTCCACATCTTCCGCGGCAATGATCACCCTTTCGTTTACGTTTCTGGTATCCACTTCCTCCGACGAGGCCCACATGAGGTGCGTGGTTCCGCTGGGAGATTCGACAACGAGGTCCAGGTCGTGGACGAGCTGAACCACCGCAGACGACGTGGCTGGGGGGTCGGTCCAGGACAGCGTGGCTCGAAATTCCAAACCAGCGTCGGCGTCGACATCGAAAACGAATTCTTGCGTGCTGAACTCGGGCAACGAAATATCGTTCGCAACGAAAAGAGCCAAGTCTCCTTCTCCGCCCACTGGCAGCCCCATCTCGAGGTGCACTCGACCGAAGCCGCGGTGGCCATCCGGCTCTGAGCTGCCTCCCATCAGGTTTGCGCTGTTGATGAGCAGGGCCTGCATGCGGAAGACGCATGGATGGCAAGTTCGTCAAAGAAACGCGACACGACAAAAGGGAAGGGTTGTATCTTATTATGAAGTTGTTCTGACAACGTCAGCTGTGAGTTCGACAATTTGAGGGTCGATACTCATCTTTGCAAGCTGCTTATATTACACCCGTTGCACTGACCACAGAAGCGGCATTGGGAACCCGTTTACCCTCCTCATACGTAGACCGACTAAGGCCGTAAACCGTACAGCTGCAGGATGCGCCCCATACTACAACAGTATTTGTGATGGCACGTATAGTCAAGAACTACGCCGACCTCGAACACCACACCCGGTGAATGATCTTTGTTTGTTGCGAGAGGCCGAGCTAGCGTAAAACATGCCCACAACGGCCTCGAGCTGGTCTAGCCTTCAACATCTGACCCCACTCAGGAGCCCGCGGTTTCCTCTTACTTTTACCGTTGCGGACGATGGTGAAATTGCTTCACACTGGGACCCGCCATCGCTGCACCAACCCCGCGCTGTAACATCAGCCAAATAGAAGCTGGAATCCTCGAAGTATTGACGTACCTGAGGAGAGTCGCAAAAAAATCGCGAGCAAATATCGGGCAAAACAAAAGTCAGCGTGGAGAAGTACTACAACGTATTAGACACGGGAGAGCCGAAGCGGCCGCAGTGATTGAGGGAGTCCAACCCGAAACTGGCTCCACCAGTCGCACGCCTTCACAAAACTATGGATGAAGTATTCGGCGCCAGCACGGCCCAGGTACCTGTATTTGGTACCAGCCTACTGAGAAAGCATACATTAGCAATAGCTAACCACAGAGTCGGTGCTACTCCTACAAAGACGGTGACGGGTGCGCCCTGGGCGTGTCGGTGACGGACGCGTGCTACGATGGAGGTAGACATTTTTTCGCAATGTTTTTTTGTCAATGACGGCCTCCTTCACCCAAAATCGACCGAAATAATCCGTTTTTTTTTGCGTGATTTTCGTTGTGTACCTATAGGACGTGGGAATTGTCATCCGGTATCAGTTCTATTTTTCTCCAAACCAGATTTTGGGGGAGGCCTTAAGCTCCCAATATGAGGAACCTTAGAAACAAAGTGGTGGTGCACCGCTATCGTAGCACGTGTCGGTGCACACTTCTACCTTGGCACGTATTATCTCGTAAATAGTTTGCTATATATACTGAGTGGTTTTCGCGTGTACACGGTATACTCCCCCCCCCCCCCCCCTCCGCGCCGCCCCCTTTGGATCTTGACGCCATGGGACACTCAGCAATGAATCCATCCCGGCCCTCTCATTGGAAATAGCTCCACATTGAACACACTAGTGAACCCATCCCAACCCTCTCATTGAACCAAGCAAAATAATAAACACGCTACGAAGCTTTCCAAGGATTTTTCTTTTATCTAATCGAAGGATTTTTGATCTAATCGCATAGATAGGGCGTGCTTTGGTTGCGGGGCGCCGGTTGGCCGCTGAGCTCGACAAGGCACAGCTTGGAGATCATGAGAGGCTCGCTTTCGACTGTCGAGGAATGGCAGGGACTGCTGGTGGTGGTGGCACTGCTGCTGGGGCTGCTGGACGCATGGTTCCTGCTTGGATAAATAGCGGCGCGGTGTTCATTGCGCCATCGCAGCATGCAGCGTGGTTGTTATGTGGCGTCACTAGGCCCTTGTTGAAATCGACTTGAAGCGGGGGGTTCGGGGGCGACTGTGAGAGCGAATACGGTCCTGCACTGGGGTTAGGCGCGCCCGCCAATCTGCTCGCATCTGACGTATAGCTTCGACTCCATGCCGCAGGGGTCCCAGCCCTTTTCGCCTTGCTGCTGGTGGATTTATTCGGCATTTGAACACGATAAAGGAAAGTTTATTGTGTTCAAATGCCGAATAAATCCACCAGCAGCAAGGCGAAAAGGGCTGGGACCCCTGCGGCATGGAGTCGAAGCCGAAGCTACACGTCAGATGCGAGCAGATTGGGTACGCCTAAACACAGTGCAGGACCGTATTGGCTCTCACAGTCGCCCCCGAACCCCCCGCTTCAAGTCTACTTCAACAAGGGCCTATTGACGACACATTACAACCACACTGCATGCTGTAATGGCGCCATGAGCACCGCGCCCCTATTTATCAAAGCAGCAACCACGCGTCCAGCAGCCCCAGCAGCAGCAGCAGCAGTGACAGCAGTCCCAGCATTGTTGTAACAGCAGAAACAACGGAATCGGAATCAGCATTTCGGGAAGCAGCCGCTACAAGAGCCTGGGGCCGAGGCGAACTTACTTTGAAAAAAGAGGGAAGCTCACTAGACTATTAATACGAAGCAGCGGCGACAAAGTGTGGTAAAAATAATGGCTGCGCACAACGAGGCAGCTTCACATACATTACTGCCAGCTACGATCACGGATGAATCGGCCACTGCTGCAGCTACGCACGTGGAGCTACACCCACGACTCGAACAGAGGAAGGAGGGTGGGCATAGTGCCTCGCGGCAGGAGTTGCTACCCAAGGGGAGAACAAATGGGGAAAATATTGCGCGCGTGCATTCAAGGCCGGAACGCCCGGCGCGGTTGACCCTAACGAAGGGAAACCTGGAACGAACTACTCGTATGCTGATTGCTTGATACGATTTGATTTGGCAAGCATCTTGACAAGGTACAGCGGCAGAAACAAACTTGGGGTACGTGTGCATCAGGGCCCTCGATAAGCCAGAGCTGCGTGTTGCGCACCCTCTGAGAGGGCCCCGCAAGCCAACCGGAGGCCAAGTGAGGCGTACGAGCCTGGAACATGTTTTGCGGTATGTATTTGCATATAACAATGCGATTGATGGGGTTGAGTACACGCCTGTTGCCAGATCATTTGAACTGGTTTGGAGAGTCAAAACGAATCCCATATCAGATTGTTTGCCCCAGAATGGCTTGCTACACTTACCTATACCAGGTACCAGGTACAGCTGTTGTTACAATTGCGTCCAGGCACCCTCTCCAATAGTCATCTTTCTATGCCTCTAGCAGATCATCTGATGGGTAGTGATAAAACAGGTATGTATGTATTCGCAACGCACCAAGCAGCCTTACTATTAATAGCAACAACTGAAGCAACGCCACCTTTGAGCAGAAAAGTAATGGCGGCTAGGAGTGAAGACAACATGCATTAGCGGTGCGCAATATACAAAGCGCCTGAGATGGTTTCGATGGCGAAAACCCGCGCAAAAACTTTTACACGCCTTTCAACGTGTGTGCTGCGCTGTGCATGATTTGTTAGGAAATATTGCGCTGGCGCTGTGTTGCGCTGGCGCGTCAGCGCAACACTGTCGAGAGCCCTGATAAGCATGCTGCTGATTCAAGCGTAACGATCAGAAGGCCCAATGGCCTTGATCCTTGGATTGCGATAGCCACCCCTCGCCTACGCCCGGTCAACGTTCAGGGAGCGACACTTCGCATCGTCCAGGTGGACAAACAATAGGGCCTGAGTCACGCCGAAGCCAAACCTCAATGGATGGAAGAGCCGCGGTGGAGGAAATGGCAGCGGTGTAGTGAGTGAGTTTAGCCGTTGACACTTTCGTGGGTGAATTTAAATGTGACTTGTGTCGGATACAGAGACCAGATCTGTGATACGAGAGCACACCGTCCGGTAACGAATGCGAGGTATATCTTTGTGGGCAAGAGCCGGCACGAAAATCGATCGTACGACTATTAGATGCTGCCGCACACACACACACCCAGAGGGTGTGGGTGCTATAGACTACAAGACGGTATGCCAAGGACACAACACAAACGGGCATTATTTTGGGGAACATTTTGAACAAACAAGACATACCAGGGCCGCTGCGCCTGCCACGATTGGACACGACATGGACGTGCCCTCGAACGCAGCCAGCCTGCAGGAATGAGAGTCGGCGCCGTCGCTCCTGACCGAATATATCTGCGAAAGTGGAACGGATGAGACACGAGTCATGAGGAAGTCGCCGGCTTTACATCATCCCGCCGTGTTGCGCAAGTTATGATCGAAGTCGAGGTTATAACATTTCGCTGGGGAGGCAAGGTCATACAAGAGAAAACTCACCCACATAGTATATATTACAAGTACCAAAAACGCAGCTTGCACATACATATGAGTATTAAACCGAAATTCGTCGAACTCACGGCTGACGTCCTTAAAATGTTTTTATAAAAAATGTATACGTCCGCCAGACCGCCGTCTCACTATTTTGCTCCTTACTATTCTATACGGCATGCTTGGCAGACGTGGTGTAGAGAATGGGTACTCCATCGTCTTGAGACCATTTATTCTAATAATACTATAGTCTATAGACTAGGGTGTTATCAGGTACTAATAACACTGGTATATGACCGCCGCAACGCCATCGGGGCCGGCACAGACGCAATCAGCGAGCGGAGACTCTGGGGTCGTGAGGTCTCTGGAGGGCTTGTAGCGCTCGGATGCAGCGGTTGGTAGTATACATTCACTAAACCAATTACAGAGTACTAAACTGTATCACAATCATCGTTGCGGAAGCGTATAATATACAAAAATGGATGATAAATGAGCTTTTCAGCAGATACCAAGGGTGCTTACCGCGTCGCCCGGAGCCAATATCTCTGGTTTAATGCGGTTGTCCTTGGTAGGGCCGTACGAGCTGAAAACTGCCACCGTGTCCAAATCCGCGGACCCGTTTGTATCGTTTCTTGCTTCGCCGTCCGCACCGGTTGAAGTTAAGCGTGTTTCGCCCGACGACGAGGCTCCGACGGAAAGGACGTTCTTGCTAGTAGCTGGAGTACCGACCGTGCAATTGCGCTCTAAATCACCGCTGTTGCCAGCGGCGAATATCAGCAGGTTCTCGGGGTTCTGTGTCGAGAGCAGCGCATGACGTATCGAATGGGGAGAGACAAGTACTTTCTGAGATGACATTCTTCATTGATATTTTGCGGGCAGTAGTCGGCGCCACATCAAGCGGAGGATACGTCAGTGTGAGCAAATGCATATATATCCTGGTCACTTCGATCCGAAACTTGTTCTACAATAATTCAGAGACAAGAGCTCTAGACTACACATCAATAATATTGCGTTTCGTCTTTTGTGGTCCACGAACGTGTCGAGCACTCTCGGTATAGGAATGGTAGAGCCTGCGTGCTCTGCATGCGTATCTTACCTTGTACATGAAGTCATCGTACACGATGTCCCCCGGGGTCAAGAAACAATCTTCCTCTCCACCCCACGAGTTGGAGTGCACCTTGCAGCCAGCCTCCAAACACACCTCCCACAGTCCGTTGCCAGCAGTATCCCCCAACCCGCCTTGGGTGCTGAAAATATCAAAGAACGCAAGCTTTGCCCCTTGAGCCATACCCCCGTTGTCGGCTAAGTTCTGCCCCACTTCATCGCTTATGCACCACTGCTCAGTCTCATCGTCACACCCGAGCATCGGGCAGATACGGTCGATGTCAGCAGGCAAACACGAGTATTCGGGGATCAGCGTCAGCAGGTCATCGCCCCAGCTCGCGCTATCGGGATCAACGCAGCCACCCACACAACCTTGAACCTCCGTCCCGTTGCATGCTTCCGTTTCGGCGGGGGAGTTGAGCGTAGCTCCCAGCGCCGAGCCTGCCACGTGGGTACCGTGCCCTTCGATATCGTCTCCCTGGAAACCATCCGTCGATATATCGTAGAATAGTTCACCCTCACTCGTCGTGAAATACCCACGCGCCTCAACCGAGTCTGCCTTGAGCAAATCAATATATTGAATCACCTGTGCAGGGGTTGTTATGTAGGGGAAGAGGCTGCATTGGTGGAAGTGGGGAGTGGATTCATGAGGGATTCCCGTTGATGGCATTATGGACGTTCATGTACTTTTCTCGGACGGGTGGCCAAAGTGATCAAGTTTTTCTCCTGGCATCACACGAGCGGACCTATTACGTGTGAAAGGTGAGCACGAAAAGCGCCCTTGGATGGAGCAAAACTATCGTCCCGGCTTCGACCGAAAACGCCCATCAAAAGCACCGGAGCTATTGCCATTCAGCAATTGACTATTAAAAGCTAGGCGTTCACGGCAGCCACACCCGCATAGAGCAAGCCGGTTGGTTCGCGGACAGAACTAGACCACTACATTCACGAACTTTGAGTTTTGCGACAAAGCCCCAAACTCGGTACGACGCGTGCGACAATAGAGGTGCTGCGAGCACGTTTTTTCATCATGAGGTTCCTCGCTGTAGGAGCTTAATGCCTCAACAACTGCAAACCCTTTTTTTTCAGAGAAAACATAAATAACTGCTACGTACTCCGGATGAAAAATGTCGCGGCTATGTATAGAACGAGAAACCATCACAAAAGAAAAAAAAAGAATCTATTTACCACGATTTTGGGTCAAGAAGCACCGTCACTCACAAGCCATTTCAGACGAAAGCTGCTACCTCTGTCGTAGCACGCGCCGTACGACGCACGGAAGTAAGAGGGCCCCAGGAAGAAAGCACGACACTGTGCATCAGAAGACGGAGTACCGCGCACTCACCTTGCGCCGTTCGGGGTAGCTCGAAAAATCTCCACCTTCAAAGACCTCATGAAACTCTGCTGTGGGAGACGCGGTACTCGAGGGGGGTAAATAGATGGGTGACGTGGTAGGCGCCCAGGTAGGTGCCCAGGTAGGCGCCCCGGTGGGGGCCATCGTTGCCGTTGTTCCCAAGGAAGACGACGGTGTGGGCGACATTGTCAGCATCGGGTCCGAGGTAGGCACCGGGGTAGGGAATGGCGTGAACATGGAAGCAGGACCCAGGGGAACGCCCAACTCCTCGTAGTAATGCCCATGCGGTACTTTCTCACCGTCGTCGTCAATGAAAAAGCACGACGTTTCATCCAGTCCCGTGTCGAGGACCTGGTGGGACATAGATACACGTTTGGCGACATCACGAATAAAACGCGTCAGCTCGTACGACCCACGGCTTACTGCACACCAACCAGCACGTATATTTAGTCATTCTCTCGATTAGGCTGCAAAGTAAAGCAATGCTGCATTCTCGTTAGTGTTTAAATGCCATACTCGCGGGGGCATTTTCGACAACTTTTTAGTGTAGTGTGACCTGCGCCTTGTCGCCTTCGACGGTAGATACAGCTAGCGTGCATGCTGTAGTCGCGTTTGTCGTCACGAGATAGGATATATGTCAAATGAATCGCGCAGCCCCTCCAACGTACCTGGATGACCTGACCCGTGCCGTCCAAGCCCGCGGCCGTTAGTGGGCTTTCCGTCACCGTGCCACTCTGGATCACCGCCCGGGCAGCTGAGTTCAACAGATGCTTTGAGTGCCAGGGCGACACTCTCAGGACGTCAACTCTGCCCGACAGGAAAGAGACGAGGCCCATGAAGCAAGCTACGCGCAACTCGGCCGCCTCCTCGCCGCTCCCCGTACGTTCGCTTCCCGCGTCCAGAAGGTGGTCCAAGCCTATGTGAAGTCACGTTTAAAGGAGGAGTATTTTGTTGGAAACCACACTCCGGTCACGCTCTATATACATATACCCGACACGTTGTGAAAGGGTGATGCGTGTTCCATATCTTCCAATATACATTGAACCATGCACAAACGGAAATGCCGTTGAAAAAAGACGGCAAACGGGTAAGAGCTAGACTACCATGCAGTACACTGATTTAATTTTTCAACGGACTTCATGGTTGCTTCGTGTGTTGATGGTACTTTCTCTCCTGATGTTTTACCATGTAGAGAATCTCCCAGGGCGACTTTTCAAGAGTACATTGGTGCCTTGGACAAGCGCGTACAGCAGTACAACGCATCGGGTGCGCTGGTATTCGCCGTATCTACTGGCGCACGAGACGGTGGGGCAGCACGTCTCACTCTGAGGTGCAAGCCCGAACTGCACAACATTCATTCAATGCGAGCGACCAATGGTACAGCAGGGGGGGGCGGATTGCCGCCTTTTGGCCACTTTTTTTTTAGTGGCTCGATGTCGCTCGCGCGAGTGACGCCCCTTTTCCTTCGCGGTCACAGGGCTCCTTTGGTGCTGCTGCTTAGCATTCTCGACATTAATACGGAAAAGGGATGGTTAGCGACGCTGCACCATAAAAATCGCCGAAAGTTTTTTCGTCAGTGAAGTACAGAGTCACTCGTGGATAGCCCATGGAGGATCCATGGGCCAACCATGGGTGACCCGCGGGTTAGCCGTTGGTAAATCATGGGCCAACCGTGTGTAACCCATCGGCGAACCGCGGGCTAGCGGTGGGTGACCCATACGGACAAAGTGTGGGTAGTCAGTCGTTGGGCCGTGGAACGGTGGGTAAACCATGGGCGCCCTATTGGCTATCTGTGGATGACCCATCATGGGCTAATAGTGGGCGGCGCATGGGAAATCCGCGGGACCGTGGGTGACCCATGGATGACCCATGAACTATTTATCGCTAAATCATGGGCGACCCATGGACGACCTATGGACCCTTTTTGTATAGACAAGACTATACTGTACGCTGCTGTGTTGTACGTTACTGTATTTTGTCAATGATACTCAACGCTATTGCAACTGGAAACCCATTTTGAGGGAAAAATAATACTTGGAATTAGTATCGGAAGAAAATTTGGTGCTCTGAAGGGGCTACAACCACGGTTGACAAATGGACGACGCATCTGGGAGACCCAAGGCATCTGAGCAATCCATATGGCTACCTCATGGGTCGCCCACTGGCCACCCGCGGGTTGCCCATGGGTCACTCATGGGTTTCCGATGGGGTGCTCATGGTCCACCTGGGTCGCCCATGGAAACGTGCCCAACACGACAGACAGAAAAATGAAATGCTCATTTGTCACCCACTCGTCAAGGATGGATCGCCCACGGGTCACCAATGGGTAACTCACGAGGTTGGCCTGTAGCGAGCCCATACTCGCCCACGAGTGAACCATTGGTCACTCATGGACTCCCCATGGGCCGCCCATGGGCCGCCCATAGGCCACTATTGTGCCGAAACTGACTGCCCGAAAAATGTCAATATCTCCACCCAGGGATCACGCACGGGCAATATGCCCATCGACTGCCCGTGGGACGGTACACTTGATTTTTCATGACGGGACGGGATGGTATACGTGATTGTTTACGACGTGACGGGACGGGATACATTTTTTTTCACGACGGGACGGGATGGTATAGCTATAAATTTTGACAGGCAACTTTGTGGCTACAATGACAATGCGCTCCACGTTCTTTTTCGACCCCCGTCGGCTCAAAACTCCAAAAAAGTTTTCCTCGTGAGCGACATCTTTTAGAGTATTCCGACCCCCGCCCCAAGCGCCGTCGGCGTCCCAGCTCGTCCCTTTTCTGGTAGCTGTAATTGCCGTGTGGTGCTGGTGGTTGGCTGTACTCATGGCTGTGCTTCTTGTATGGTGGTAGAGGGGGCTGGGGTAGTGGTGGTGGTGGTGGTGGTGGTGGTGGGTGGTAGTGCTGGGTGGTCTGCCACGATCATAAGGAATGCATCCATGACGCTGTGCCGGTGTTGGACTGCTCGCGGTGCTGGCCGTGTTGATGTGTGGGGTGTGCGTGGTCTACTCTAGTGTCTGATATCTGCCAGGTCAACCCTGCTGTACCTCGTGCCTGGAATTCCGTGTTTTGCGTTTAATACATTTTTTCGTATTTTGAAACTTTATTTTGTGCAATTTCGAAATTGCTAATATTGTACCAAAAAAACGAAATAACGAAACACCATGGTTTAGTGGGGTATCTGGTAAAGAATATTTCATTTTTTTTTTTAAATGGCAATTTCAAAATTTTTGCAACAATTTCAAAAGAGCCATCCCACGGTATAGGGGTGCAGCAAATGCTAAGAATTTTCTGAGCTCCTAGCACGAGGGGCTCAATATCATCATCCATCAACATCATCACCCGAAAAATGTCTTGGAAGGCATTCGTTCGCGCAACCCGACCAAGCTTCTACGCCTTAGTACAAAAAACAATACGTGTACTAAGATTCTACGCCTTAGTACTATCAACGAAAACAATACGTACTCGTGAAATTACTCGACGCATGACTAACCGGTAGTTCCTCGCTTGAGAAGCT
Organism: Undaria pinnatifida; assembly: GCA_012845835.1. NCBI lineage: Eukaryota > Phaeophyceae > Laminariales > Alariaceae > Undaria > Undaria pinnatifida. The sequence goes on from JABAKD010000028.1 coordinate 7,182,173, forward strand.
CAATCGGACAGGTACATTATTACTTAATCCATCAACTGCAACCCCTACCGTGGGATCACTCGCTAATAGTGTACTGCTACTACCAAAATTACGGAAACAGACGACAACAACCATCAGGCAGCGGGGGGACCGTCACGGCAGCTTGACTGTACGGGAATGATGGCGAAGGCGGGTCGGGGCGGCCAGGCAGTTTCTTTTTCTGTCGGCGTGACGGGACGGAAAAATTAGCTTTGGACGGCGGGACGGGACGGGGGGCGGAAGAAGGGCTGCGCACTAACTGGAGAAAGCAGGGGGGTTGGGAAAGGGGCTGTGCGTACGACCAACGGGGAGAGGGGGAAGAGCGGGTGGCGGTGGAGGGGGGGGGACTCCAAGGGGAGGAAGGGGCGGCTGCGCACAACCGGGAGAAGGAGGGGGTGGCGGCGGAAAACGGACTTCATACGACGGGGGGTTTGGAGGGGGGGCGGCGGCAAGGTGCTGCGCACGACCCGGAGGAGGCAGGGGGGAAGGTGTGTGTGTGGGGGGGGGGCACAAAAAATCAAAGGGGCTGCGACAGGGAGCTGAGGGATGGGGGGGGGGGGTGTAGCAGGGGGCCGGACACAACGAGTCGAGGGGAGCAGGAGGCTGCGGGACCGCACACGAGCCGGAGAGATAGTGAGAAGAGAGTAAAACGCAGAAAGTTTGGACCGGTTTTAAAGGAGGCGATCCCCACAAGGGAGAGGAGATCCCTTCGAGACAAGGGAGGTCGGCGCGCCAAATCGGACGCCCACGGGAGCTGGGGAGAATACGATGACCTGACGGTCATGCACCGGCGGGCAAGGGGCGGACGCGGCATGCGGATCGCACAAGGGCGGGGAGAGTCATCTGGGCGGCACTGGGGTGGTGGGTGGTTCTACAGCAGAGAGGAGAATATTTTTTTGTTGAAGGTGATGTGGACGTTGGGAGGACAGTCACACGAGCACTAGACTATATATTGAGGTGGGGCTGGCGGCGGATGCTGGATGGCTCGAGGTTTGCGGTAATTGCGACCGGTGAACGGGACGAGGGGAGGAGGGGAAGCATCCTCCGCAGCTAAGCAAGCTGTATCTGAGTGGGAAGGGGGGGGAGAGGGTGGGAGTGTGCGGGGGGGGGGGGGGAAGAAGATGGCAAAGCAAGGAGGGTGCTAGAGCGGATGGGGGGGTTCATGGGAGATGGGGAGTGGTGAGGAGGGGTCGCGATAAGGGCCTGTCTGGGAGAGGAGGGAGGTGTGAGGTGCCTTTGTTTTCCGCATCTTGACGTAACTCCAACAAAAATCATGGGTTAGGACGCATCGTTCGAGGTGCTTGGGGGTTGTACGTGGAGACGGGAGTGTACGGAAGAAACAGGTTGACAGAGGTGGAGGGAGAAAGAACGATCAGGAGACGGGAAGGCGGGTACGGGAGCTGGTTTTTCATCATGTTCTGGGGTCAGCGGTGCAGTGGCCAGGGAACTGGGAGTGGAGGGGACGGCCGACGACTGGGGTCTGAGAGGGGAGGGGGGGGGGGGGGGGGGGGGGGATTAATTTGGCTGTGACACATCAGCTCTTGCGGAGGGCATCATAGCCGTTTTCGGGGGAGGTGGGCTAGGGGCGCGACGCTTACTGCCTTAGGGGGGGGGGGGCGTAGCATTCTCCGGAGGGGGGCAAATGGGACCGGGAAAGAGGAAGGCAGGGGCCACCGTGGAAATACGCTTCAAGGGAAGTTGAGAGACTAGGGGAGGAAAGTGGGTGGTAGTCACAGCGAGGTTACTGGCGTTAAAGGGTGTGTATGTGGAGGGGAACACATCGGCCTTGCTCGTGAAGCTGTTCTAGTACTACAGAATCAGTCTCCCTCGGAAGGGGGGGGGCGGGGGGCGCCGGCGGATGGCGTACAGGAGCGGTGAGAGGTAGTGGCGTTGACGAGGACGAACGCGACGGGCTGCTGATCGCAGGGGAGAGAGGAGCAGTGTGGCAACTCGCACCGGAAAATTCGTGATTCACTCGGCGAGGATAGCGGGGCAGCAAGGATGGGGGAGAAGAGGCACGACCGTGGGCGATCTAGAGAAAAGGGGAATCGCAGGCATCGGTAGGGTAGTTAACGACGATCATGGAGGGTCCGCTGTGGGGAGTCATACTTGTGTTGGAAGTACAGGGGAGCCGAGTAGGCAGTCGGGGCAGGGGAGGAGAGGGGGCGTGCAGACATCGGGATCAGAGGAGGGGCGGGCTAAGAACAAGGCTTCTGAATGGGTTGTGGTTTATGGGCTTTTGAGGTTGTCTGTCAGAGTCGGAGGGCAGGTCAGTCGCGTACAATAGGCGGGGGGGGGGGGGGGGGGGGGGGGGGGAGGAGGCGGGCGAAACTGGACGAGGGAAACTTGTGACAGTATCACCCCCCCGTATACAAGCAGGAACGAGATGCGTTAGAGGAGAGGAAATTAGACGTACGTGACATGGGAGAGTTTGGTAGACAAGTAGCGAGAAAATGATCGCTATCCTAGGAGATAGATGGTGGCCGCAGACCGCGAAACAGGGCCGGGATAGGATAAGCAAACAGTTTCTACGTAGTGTGTGGAAGGAGCTTCATGAGAGCCCAAATACTGGAGGTGTCTCTAGTAGGAGTAGGAACGGTGCTCCGTCTCGAAAGGGATGCGTGATCAATGGTCAAATGACTAAGGCAACCAACATCTGAGTACGCCCCCTCCCCCCCCCCCTCTGTGGGGGACGCCATGATACTAATGAACAGGCAATTTTCGTGAAGAGTAGACCAAAATGGAAGGCTGTCTTGACATTCTGGAGTTTGGCGGAACGCAAAAGAAAATCTAGGGATGTAACGGGATACGAGGGGGGGGGGGGAGGGCGTGGTTCCAAGAAGAGACGCGTAATTATGGGACAGGCACAGCAGCAGCAGCAGCAGCTGTACAGCTTAACGTATCGGGCTGGCACCGGCAGTCGTAGGAGCAAAGTAGCATCTACACAGCAGTGACGGCAGCAGCAGCAGGGAGAACGGACGGCAGGAGCGTGGGGAAATAGAGAGACAGCACGTGGTAACATCGATCGCAATCTCCCACGCACCCGCCCGAATGGATCACGCGCCAGAACGTTAAATCGGCAGGGCGGGGGGGGGGGGGTACGACAGGAGTGAAGGGTCAGGGAGGGCATGAGAGTCTACAGGGAGGGGGATTTAGGGGTCTACGGGAGATGGAATTGCGGGGGGTGAGGCGTTCTGGTTTCTGGGCTGTTGAATTTGTCTGTCAGAGTGGGAGTAGGGGTGCAGGTGAGCCGCGTACAGCAGCCAGAATAAGAGATGGCGGGGGGGAAAGTTGGACGAGGGGGACTCGTCACAGTTTCACACTCCTAGGGACGCCATGATACTAACAGTAACGGTAACGAACAAGCAATTTTCGTCAAGAGTAGACCGAATAGTGAAATGCCATGGTTTACTCGAATACCTGGTGAAGAACAGATGTTTCAAATTTTCCGAAATGACAATTTCTAAATCTATCTGCAACAATTTTGAACAATGTCGTAACTACACTGCGGGAACAGACGACGAGAGTCATCAGACAGCGGGGGGAACGTCACGGCATGTTCACGTGACGGCAACGATGGCGAAGGTGGGTCGGGGCGGTAAGGCCAGCTTTTTTTGTCGGTGTGACGGGACGGTAAATATGGTGTTCGACGGCGTGACGGGACGGTAGACATATCTTTTCGCGACGGGACGGGTCAGCAAATAAAAATTGCACGACGGGATGGGACGATAAATAAATGCAGTCTTTAGTGATGGGACGGGACGGGTGTACATTTTTTAGACGACGTGATTGGACGGAACAGCACGACGGGTGATACGTTCGGCGGCGTTTTTCATCGTCCCGCCACGCCCCGCCCAGCCGATACCGCCACAATACCGTCCTGCCAACATACCGTGACAGGCCTTTGTAATAGTTGGGCTTAGTTTTTTGGGGGACACTTTCTTGGTCTCGCCGCCGACTCAAAGTGTCAAGGTATTGCTCCCGCTGTACATTGGTTATAGCGAAGGGGCAGTATGGGGCGGACCCTACTGCTACTGCTACACGGGTTGTTTCAGTTAATCCCTTGGTTCACTCATAGATGTAGTTATTTACTTGACTAAAGCCCTAGGCAGCGGCCAACAATCTGCCCCTCTGGCAGAATAAATAATAACGCCTCCACACAATAAGTTGGGGCAAACGGGAAGACCATAATAACAAGGGGGCGGGAGTGTACCAGTGCAACGACGATCGACATTTAAAAAAAAAATGCTTCTAACTCAAACACGTCAGCTGTGAGTTCGATACATTTTACGGTCGATATTCAACTTTTTTGTCCACAAGAATGTAGTCTGTAGAGCCGATCGATATCGATACATCGAACGAGCGAACGAGCGAGCGAGCGAGCGACCAACAAAGCGACCGAGGAAAACCGCCCATCCATGCCCGCGGATACCGAACGACACGTCGCGACTGTGTTGCACTGCTTCTGAAATTGCTGCTGCTGCTGCAGTTTGTCGCGGTATCCCCGGTAGCCTGTTTGCCCTACCTACATACACTCCAGCAGTAGCAGCCGCACAAACAGCAGTACAGCAGTACAGCACCATCCCTCAGATAATCCGGGCCAATGGTTTTGGGTTAGATTTCCGTTTTGAGACAGGATATGAATACATTTCCGACTTCAGTCATGCAGACTAGACTTAAGCATAAAAATACACTTCACAGCTGCACAGCCGTGAGATTTTCAGTAAACTATAACTGTTGTTAGACTATTGCAACAGCGGTTGCATCGAATTCCTTATTTCCACGTCATTTTTTTAGACAAAGCTACGCACTTGTGGAGCTATTTCTTACGAGAGAGCGGGTAACGTGGTGTAGACTACATTGATTGGTAGGACACACAATAATAAGAAAAAATTCACGGAGGAACACAGCAAGCAGTCGGTTAGTTACGGAGAACTTGGAAATTCGAGAGCCGTTGTGTACTGAAAATAGTGTACAAAACACCCGAAGAAATCGAGCCTGAAGCAGCGTTCCTGTTTCTTATTGTTACGTGTGCTGTGGACTGAGCTGCACTCACTCGCGGTACGAGTACTCGCGAAAAAGCAGACAACGGCAGTAACTGCCTGTACGTACATGTGTGCGTACGCAGACTTCAATAGGAATACGATGTACCTGGTAACGACGAAAGCTTTTGAAAAAAACAGTACCAGGTACCTGTTACCTGGTACCTGGTACGATTACCCGACGGCTACAATCAATACCAACATCAACAACGACCCGCAACTACCACACGATTAAAACATCCGACGTTCGTTTCATTATAATTCCATACGAGTAGACTAGACTATAGGGCTGTTGTAGGTGCGCACCTGAAATCAGCAGCAGATCTTTCGCGGCGAGATGCATGGAGATGCTGTCCCAAGCGCAGATGTCACCAGGAGTTGTCCTTCCCGACTTGCTTAGCTCGTGCACCAATGTAGCAGCCGTGCTCCACTCCCGCCCACGCAGAGCTCCTTCCGGGGTAGTGAGGTGCTCCCCGTCTGCCGCCGCCGGATCCGACCACACGTTTGAAGAGTGGAGATCGATCGACTCCGACATGAGGCCATCCATCAACTGACCGATGAAAGCGCCGGCGCGAGACGAGTGTGCGGGCAGCGTGCCTGGCGACAGCTCTACGTTGAGGCCTTCCACGCTGCTCAGGCGCATCGCCTGCCCGTGCGTTGTAGATAGTTTGCCCGTGCCCTGGCTCGCCAGGGCATGACTGTCACCATGCTCCAGAACACCAGGAGCGACCTTCAGCGCGGACGGGAATGGCGAGATGCTGCGCAGTCCGAAATGAAGGCTGTTCGACAAGTGCCGTGCTTCGGCATGCGACGCTGTCACGAAAAAGCACGCCCCGTTTTCACTTGAATGAGCCACAGGCCGCACAGAGTCGGGCGGTAGAAACTGCTGCATGTGAGAGATGGTCTCGCCACCGCGGCTGTATTCAGTGCAGACCACGTGCGGCGCGCGTGCATCGCCGTGGCTGGCTCGGAGTCTCTCTCCACTCCATTGAGCAGCTGCTTCGAAGCCCTTGGCGTGGCCACCGAATGAATCCTGTGCTGTCGTCAAAAGAGAGCGTTCCACGACGCTCAGCGAAGAAGCTGGCAAGCTGCTCGCCGAACCGCGCGAAGTCGAAGCCAGCAAGGCAAAGAAAATAGCCCTCGTAGCACGGTGCCCATTAATCATATTTCTCAAGAAGACCAGGCTGGGAGACGAGCGCCCTTCGAAAGCGTTGACCGGAGGGGCTTGGACAAGTGTTGTTGTGTTGTTGCCGTTTGTGGGATGATGCGCATGTTTCATTTGGAACAGATTCATACACACGTACTAAATGAACCTGGTAGCTGGTATCCTTTCTGCAGAACCGTCCGTGATTCCGAGTGATTCTTTTGTTTATTGTGCGTCGGTGGAAATGTTCTGGAAATGTTCTTGTACGTAGATACCAGGTACCTGGCACGTAGAAAGAACCAACTTCCTGACACTTTTTATAGTGTTTTTGTAGGGTACGGTGCTGGTACTTTTTCGTATTTGCGCGGGTGAACTGAACCGGGCAAACAACAGCAAATAATACAAACAGCGAAACGCCCAGCACAGAGGGAGATCCCGGCACAATACCCGCCATAGAACGGTTATTATCGCTTGGCGCAATAAACTGTTGAGGCTGGTCCCACTTATCAATTTGACAGAGACCGTCGTCAGCCTTGCTCTGGCACACAGCACCGGGGCTACGGAAGCACGCGTCGCGGAGGGCCTTGTGCCACCGTCCTCTCTGGCATGTCGTCATATTGGGCGCAACGTTCCCAGGATGCTTCCTTCACCGAACATATATTTCGAAAAGAAATCTTCCTCACCGCGTACATAATGTTCTGAGAGTGTCGGGACATTGCCCTCTTCCTCCTGTAGCGTATTCTTTATGTACGAGTGCCTGGTAGACTAGATCTAGACTACACAAGTATTCTCGATTTTTGTGTACTGCACGTACGTACGTACTCGCAGCCGTAACGAGAACGTTTCAAGTTTCGGCACCGTCAGCCTGGCTCTCGTACGGTACCGGAGAGACGAGAGTCCGGGACGCGGGTACCTTGCACCACCGTCCTACGCTACCATTTATGTCCTCATACTTTGCGCGATCCTCCCGGTATGCTTCCTACTTCGAGTGCATGGTTCTGGGAGTGTCGGGATGTTGCCCTCCTCTGTGTGTGATGCTTTTTTATACCCAGATACCTAGTCTATAGACTAGACTAAATAAATAGACTAGACTACTATAGACTAGACTAGGCATATATATCGGGATATTTCTTCCTCCTGTTTTGTGTGTACTCGTATCCGAATGAGAGCGGTTCAGGCCTCCAAATCTATTTATCTCTGTATCTGTGTGCGCAAAGTGAGCTGGCTCTAGATCTGCACCACCAGGGTGACGAAAGCACGCGGTGCGGGGACCTTGCGAAAATCGCCCACTCTTGACATTCCGTCGTACTTTTGTACAATGCCCCGGATATGCTTCGCACTCCTAGTGTACGTTCTGTGGCGATGCCGGGACATTGCCATCGGTCTTCTGGATCGCGCGCATTTATTTTCTTGCTACAAGTACTGCTGTTGTTGTATGCCGGGCCATTGTTCTCTCTTGCGTTATGTAACGTGCACCGCACAAATAAAAACACTCACTCAGTCATAAACGAGAGCGGTTCATCAGGCCTCCACGCTTATCTGTGCAGGCACCATTATTGGCGTTATTTAGCCTCTGGCTCACGTACAACACAGACAGGGGTAAAAAGAATAGCAGAGCACGCGGCGCGGGGACCTTCCGCCACCATCCCACGCTGACATTTGGTCATACTTTGCCCAATGTTCCACCCAGCAAAAAGGGTCTAGACTATCAACAGGCCCTGCGACCCTTCTTTATAAGCAGGGGCCGAGTCGTATCGCAACAACAACTGGGAGTATGTCCTGTGGATAATGTCTGGGATATAGAGTGTCGAACACGAATACGTAGTATTTACACTAACCACGCTACTAACAACAGCAGTGTCATAGCCCAAACGAGCGTGGTGTACAGCAGGTTTTCTGATTAGTCTGTGCAACTACCCTTCATTAGCGAACAACTAACTGCCAAAAATACTCGCTCCAAGTGATTTGTACGTTTGTACCCAAAAAAGTGGATACAGTTAGACTATAGTCTAGACTAGTCTAGTCTAGACTAGACGGTAAAAAAATAACTTATATCCTAATTCCTAGTAATTTGACCCCCAACCCGGGTTTCCAGTTGTAAACGCGTTAACACAGTATGTTGGCTCGGGAACAACCAAGGCGACAAACTTATAGTCTAGATAAGACCGCATAGATTTGGCAGGATATTGCTCTGTGCACCATTTGACCACTCTCCCATAGTCAGCGCTGACTATATGGGTCGTCACAGTGGTTGTTATGTGGTGCGCATTTATTTAGCAAAAGCACAATCCGAGGTCCGTTTGGCTCTTAAGCACTTGGCTCTAGGTATACCCCAAGGAGGGATGCAACCCCAAGGAGGATTGCAACCCTTTTAATCAGCGCTGTGCCGTTCTACTCGGATGAACTGGTGGTGTGCGCTCACGGGATTATGCCTTTTTCTTGTCCCCGCCGCATCCTCATACAAGCAACAAGAAAGCCTGGCTCGTGGAGAGGTGCACCATCCACCAGAAAATAACAAAATCAGTACCGGTCGCGTTCTGGGGTTGGTTACACAGTAGTAGTACTAGACTATACAGTAAGTAGTAGTACAGTACTGCCGACTAGTGCTAATAGCAGCAGAAATGTAGTGCAAACTCACCGCGTTTATAATCTATTCCGAAATCCATCCTGCGCGTGCGAGGCTTCCTGTTTCTTACTCTTGGTATACACACGCACACAACCGCCCCCCCCCCCCCCCCCCCCCACCGCCCGCCCCCCACCCCACCTAAAACCAAATCCGCCAGAGTTATAAACACTCCCCGACAGGTGATATCGCCTCGTTACCATTCGAGCCATTTGTGCATTAGCTACAAATTCATTCACGACGTGTGCTACGATAGAGGTGCAGCACTTTTTTCTTAATACTATCCCTCGAATTGGGAGCTTAAGACCTCTTCCGAAAATCGATTTGGAGAAAAATATAACTATCCTACCGGGTGAAAAGTCCTTCGTACCTAGGCCATGGGCGTGGCCTAGGTACGAAACGAGAACCATGCGAAAAAACTCAAAGGGTTTCCTACGATTGTATCAGTAGGTTAAGGCGCCCCGTCATGCAGAAACCTTTTCACACGAAAAGTGCTACCCCTGTCGTCGCATGTGTCTGATACGATACTCTTCAGCTTCCAGTCACCCCTCCTCTCGCCCCCCCTTCCCCGTCACCCCACCACCGCCTAGACCCAATGATAGTACCACGCATAGAATAAAGCAAGCTCCTATGCATTAATGCGACCTTGAAACACGTTGGAAATGCCCCCCCCCCCCCCCCCCCCTTTTCAACCCCTCCCCGCCCCCCCCACTCTTAAAAAACCCGTCCGCCCCTAACCGACCATGTGACTACACGATGTACCATATATATAATAAACTGATGAATTTTCCACATCCGTCAGATACATATTGTCCTAGCCTCAAAAACTGTTTTTTTTTATAGTTGCGGTGTTTGCACAGATTGATCAACATCACCCTGTTGGCCCTGGAACAAGCTAGTTCTAAGGGGGATCGCCGACCTATATCCTTAACGAAGACACACGTATGTATCCAGTAACACGCACACGCCGGTGATCGGAGTACCACACACAGCTTGCAAATATGGGTTTCGACGAAGTCTTGAACCTCACAGCTGCGGTGGATTAGTGTTTTTTTTTTCAGAAGAAAGGTATACGGTACTTAGTTGAAGGGGGGTCGCTTTTGGGGCCTTTTCGCGCCGTGGCTCGGGATCACTCGTGCGAGTGACCCCCCTGCTCGATTGCGGCCTTTTAAGCTTTCGTGCTGTTTTGATTTCCTGCATGAACCCGCAAGGGAACAGCACTATAAGCTACGTCGCGCGAAAAAAAAACTCCAGAGGGAGTATTTTTTGTCCGTTTGAGGCACGGGAGAGGTGTACGGGAGAGTGGCTCAAACTCGGTGGTGCAAAAAGCGGTATAAATATCGTCATGGCATCCGCCCTTGCCTGCCCTAGCCTTGGTGTTTATTTTGTTATTAATGTTATTGTTATTGTGTGCGCTGTGTGCGCACATTTTATTATTTTGTGTGTGGTGCTTTGTTTTTCATTGCCCGACGATGCAATCAGCACACCCACGCCACAGTTTTGCCCCCCCCTCGCAAGAAAACACACTTACTTCTCAAACAATCCAGCCTATGATAGAACTTTGAAAACAAATAAGAAGGTATGTGTATCGCCCAGGCGCTCGCTGTCGGTAGCATGGATCTAGAAAGCCATACTCCCTTCTCGATCCGCCACAACAAGGACCTTTCTCGCCTAGAGCTGGATTTGAGGTTGTTTGCACGAGAGGGCCGATACCGTATCCCCGTCCTCCTTCTTCACCCTAGATACAGACCCGTGCTGCGATAGGGCTATACCATTTTTTGGCTATTTTGTTTTCTGAACGACGGGCGGCTCCTTAACCCCAAATCGCCGGAAATCGGCCATTTTTTTTCGCATGATATTCTCGTCGTGGTATTTAGGTCATGGGAGTTTGCATCTCCTACCTGTAGCAGTTTTCTTTTTCTCCAAATCGGTTTTCGGCCATGGAGAGGTCTTAAGCTCCCAAATTGAGGAACCTCAGAAAAAAAGGGGTGCACCTCTATCGTAGCACGCCTCTATATAGGGGTGGGCACAGAGTGTGAGACAGAGACTATACCAAAACCATCGCAACACGGCCGAGGAAAACGCAACATTTAAGAGAACAAGCTGTGAGAAGTTATGATATCATGGTTCGATCTGTGGAACCGCATTGCTCTAAGGAATAGTGTGGTAGTTGGGGAGATACGCCGTCAAAGGTATTGTGAGAATCATGCGAGGGATATTTTACAACTGTATTGCAGTATGTGGCATGTTATGTTATAAAGGCATGGACATTTCATCAGGCGGACTATCCATGGGTAAACGTTCCTATATACTCCGGAGTATATGTGTGTGATACGTATGTGAACTATGGAGCCACCAGTAGCAACATTCACTGGTGCGTGATATGAGCTGTTATTGTATGATACACGTAAGAACAGTTCCTCGTGTGCCACATACATCGTCATCATATACGATACAATGAGAAACGGAATATGCACATTTGCGTATATGCTCTCATACGCACGTATTGGGAGACTGAAGTATGCGTATGTATGATTGGGTCAGTATGTAGTCTACGGCTTAGGCGCCTGAGTGTATTGTGTGGTACGATAGGATTATCCCAGTATAGGACGAGAGCGCTTGTCGCTATTTATGGTTCGGGGACGAGGCGAGCTTGGGGGAGGGAGGCCCCCTCTTAGTCACTTCCAATTTCCCCCTCCTCCTCCCATCATCCTCTCCGGAGGTGGCAATAATGATATACATTTTCAACGTCTTCTGCACGCCCCGATGGCGGCATCGAGGATCATCTTCCTACGTATCTAACCCATGCACCGGTTTTCCGATCACAAGCCACAAAAAATGCCAACGCACCCGGTACATACACAAATGCTACAAGGGTGAGGGTAATGAGGACTTGTCAGTCCCTGTGCACGATGGGACTTTGCTCATAATAACTGCATTAACGCCAACCCACGCCCCACGCAATCACCACTCAAAACGAGCTTCCTCTTCGGACGCTTGACGACTTGACACGAAACCGGCGGGAGCATCTTCTCCCTATCTGTCTTGCTCGTCAATCCAACTCCGGTCTTATCCCGATCGGTTTTCAGCTTGCGTCGCGCAGTGTGCGTTTGAGCTAGGCCCAGCTAGGCGACAGACATGGACATACAGACAGATGATGCCCATTTTGGAAAAAAAAAATAAAGGCACCCTCTTTTTTTGTTAAAACATATAGATATTTTAACCCTCTAGACTACGCCTATAATAGACTATGTAGCCTATAATAATAAAATGCTTGATAACTGATGCATTTCCTTCCACAGCTAGCTGTCAGATTTTGTAACCCTCAGAAACGGCTTTTTTTATAGTTTCCGCGCACGGACTGCCAAACATTACCCTGTTGTTGACCCTGATAGCTACACTGTAGTTGCAAGGGGAGTCGCCGACCTTTATCCTTAATGAGGACACACACACACAGTAACACGCGCGATCGGAGTATCACACACAGCTTTCAAAGATGAGTTTCGACAAAATATTTGATCTCACAGCTGGAGTGTATTTTTATTTTTATAGCATATATACGGAGTATCACACAGCTTGCAAAGATGAGTTTCGACGAAATCTTCGATCTCACAGCTGGAGTGTATTTTAATTTTTTAATATATACTCGGAGTATATAAAATGGATAAATATTTGTACACCTCTCAGCTGTGAGATCGACCAAAAAAGGTTTTTGATCAAAACTCAGTTTTGCAAGCTGCGTGTGATACTTCGATCACGCGAGTTACGGGGTGTGTATACCCTCCTCGTGAAGGATACAGGTCGGTGACTCCCCTGCTATTGCCAGGGTGAACAGGACAAAGACGTTCAACCTTGTTATGCGCACGGAAACCGTATAACCCGCATTGAGGGGGACCAAACCAGACATCTGTGGAATTCAGTATGCATGAAACAATAATTTTATACGACGTAGTGTGAGCTAGCTCTTGGGGTGTGGCCTACTTGGGTCTACCGTGTTCGCACGCAAGTACATGTGTACTCCCTGTATATGTGGCAGGCCAGCGGAGGTCCAGCCCAGGCCTATTGCTCGGGTTGTTAGTGCTGTCGAGTCATGATGAAACATGCGGTGGACGTCGATCGCTCCTGTTCCGAAGCGACCTCGCTTCTGCTTATACTACTGGTGTAGTCTACATACATGCAAAACTCGATCAGGAAGAGGGTTGTTTGAATCCTCATTGCAATAACAAAACGAAACCATGCAAGAAAACAACAACACATACATGCAAAAATAATAGAAAGCCAAAGGACTGCCGAAATGAGACAGAAACGAAGGACATAACAACATGAAAAATCACACGCCAGAAGAAGAAGAAGAAAGAACACGTGAGTACGAATGATGTATACCTGATAGGAACTACTGTAGTAGGTGGTGAACCACAATGCACCGAGGACAGAGGTGAAACCGGAAGACACCCAAAGCACAGAATGAACAAGCAGAATAGTGTTGCAGCGATCCGCGCCAGGATGTCACGTTCTTTTTGTTGATCCAGGTTGATTGACCGGACCAGCGCCATGCCGAGAGCCAAGATGCCAGGAAACGGACAAGAGTCAAGTGCGTCAAATCAGTGAAGGCTATCTGTCTGTTCTTAAGCGTTTCCATCCGTCTAGACGAATTATCACCTATACCTCTGATAGAAAGATCCTCCGTTTTGCATGTATGGAGATCCCTTTTTCCTCTTTCATAGATGTAGTACTATACTAGGTATCATGTATGTGTCTCAAGCGACATGGTAACGGTTTTTCCCACAAACGTTTTATCTCGTGTCCTTGGGGTTTATCCGTGAAGGCCATCGGTCAAGACGTCTGTCTGCCTTGACAGCATCTATGCAGGGGCGAAAGTGCCGTCTCCTGATATGTTTGGGCTTGGAGAGGACCCGTCGTTTCCTAGACGGAGACCTAGCTGTCGTAAGACACCCTGTCGTGAGACGCTCTGTCGTACTATTTCCTAACGTTGGAGGTTTAGAGGATAGGGTCCCGAGATGGGAACTCCTTCCCGTGCTTAACCCCTTTACCACTGGAAACCCGTTCTGGGGACAAAATTACTTGGATTTAGTATAGGGAGGGGATTGGGGGCACTAAAAGGGCCCTGAAGAACGCACAGCATCACCAACGAACTATTAATACCTGGTATCAGTACCACCCAAAGAAAGAAGACCAAAGAAAAACCACTTGTCCACCTGTGTCAAACGATATGACCCCCGGTTATGTGCTCATGTGCCGTGCATATGTATCGCCCGCAACGCGTGTGGTGCCTCGTTGCCGGTTTCGGCGTCCTGAATGTTTGAGGATACACTGCCACACGACTCTCTGGAAAAAGGCAGGATTTTCAAGGGTAATTACCCCATCCCGCAGGTCCGTTCTGGAGGCCATAAAAATATTGCGGGTCGAGTCAGGTAAGACCAAGAGGTGTCCGATCTTCGAACAAAAATCGATACAAAGGCTAAACCACTGAGCCTCTCAGTCAGCGCTGACGGTGGTTGTAGTCTTTATAACGAACTTTGTTGAAAGAAAAAATAAGTACCTTTGAGCTTAAATCGCCCTTCACCACCGACAACATCTTCAGCGGTCGACCAAGTCCCAATCCACGCCTGGTTTCTACTTCTTAGGGTCCTTTTCTTTTCGTGAGTTCCGTTTTTACAGCGATTCACTCCACTTCCGACCCTCTGGTTGCCTCTGGTCGAGTTTTCTTTTCCTCAGGTAGTGGTTATCCCCACTTAGTTTGCCTTTCCCAGAAGAAAGGGAACTGCGATTCCGGTGGGGTTTGAACAACGGACTCCTTTTGTTTGAACAAAGTTTGCTATAAACACCAAGCCACTGGGCTCCCTAACAAACTTTGTTCGAACCAACGAAGTCCGTCCGGGATTAAAATTCCACACCGAAATCGTGTTTGCCTTTGTCTGGGAAACTAAGTGGAGAAAACCACTAGAACATAGCAATCGACCAGAGGCTCGGAAATGGAGTGAATCACTATAAAAAGAGAACTCACGGCGAGAAAAGAACGATGCATAAAGGATAAGCAAGGGCATTGATTAGAGGCTTGATCAACCCCGAGGGGTGTTATCGGTAGGAGGGCGAATTAAGCCCAAAGGTACTTCTTTTGTTCGAAAAAAAAAATAGTTATAAAGTCAGCGCTGACTGAGTGGCTCAGCTGTTTGGTCTTTATAACGAACTTTGCTCGAACGTTCGATATCTCGCAGATCTTGCCGGGTCGGGTCAGGAGATTTTCGAATCTCACTGGGCAGGCCGGTTCACCCTGTACCTACCCGACCAGCGAGAAGCGACCCGATCCGTGAAAACCCCTTGGGAACAAAACTCCGAAACGAACTTGAGACAGCAAGAGACGAGCCAATCTCCCAAGTACAGCCGACGGATCTCGTCGCAACAACAGCGTTAAGGCCGCCGATCGGACTTTTCACCGTCCCGTCCCGTCAGGATTTTTTGCACTTTTTTTCTGTACTTGCATTTTTACCGTGGTTATTTTTCCTACTATCCCCTCGATCTTCATCATGGTTGGAGGGGCTCCATCTTGGGTTGGGTAAGAAGAGGGCGGTTTTGTGACCTCTCTGGTGGGAAAGGTCTTAACAGCTGCATTATGATTTGTAGTACAGAGTAGGCGACTCCTGATTTGGTCTGCCATCGTCTGTCTCTACCTCGTGCGGCGAAAGCGGGTCGAATTGGCACGGCAGGGATTGGGTCGACGGGTGTCAGGAGGGCGACGGGGGGGGGGGGGGGGTGTACTCATTTCATGCACAGCCGTAGTCTTAAGACCATAGACCCTCGCATCCCTACAATGCTGGGACGGCGGCATCAACCCTATTCATGGAAGTCATTACTAGCTTCCTGACCGCCGGCATCAGTGTTAGAGCCAACGTATCCCGCCTGTGCACCACCACCACCGCCACCACCATCTACCGGTGCCGCTTTCGACCTGCCCCATTCTCCGTCATCGATCGTTACTATACCACCACGTCTCCTACCTGTTAAGTATTCATTCGCTTCGAAGCGATCGATTCCGCCATCACTAACGGTGCTAACACTACTTTCGTCACTGCCGCCGCCACCACCTCCTCCGATTCCTCTTCCCCCATCGAACGCGGGCTGGCTACCACCGCGATCGCCAGCGTCGCCGCCACCACCATCACCCCCTCCGCTCCCCCATCCTTCATCGAACGTGGGTGAGTTATCACCGCGGTCGCCAGCGTATTGGCCTC
Source organism: Undaria pinnatifida (assembly GCA_012845835.1). Taxonomy (NCBI): domain Eukaryota; class Phaeophyceae; order Laminariales; family Alariaceae; genus Undaria; species Undaria pinnatifida. The sequence goes on from JABAKD010000028.1 coordinate 7,198,250, forward strand.
CTCCAGCCCCAGTCGCGGAGTCGAGACGATAACACCCATCGTCATCCACGGCGCCGCTATTTCCTCCCTCTATGTCCCCCTCCACCACAACTGCGACGTTACAGCCGCTGTGGTTGCTGTCGTAATAGCTTTCAACTTCTCGGTATTCTCCACCGTAGGCCCCATTTTTGGCGTTCTGTTTCGTTTTCTTCGCCCCCGGCGTCAACGCACGTAAGATCACTGCCGTCGAGGCCACCGTGATCTTCCCCTCTGCCGGCACCGTTTCCGTGGAAGTCGCCCGTGAAGACGATCGCCGCTCATGCCGCGTCGAACATATCGCCCCCGTCATCGCCCTTCGCTCGATATCAACAACCGGTGTCGGCGACAGGGCTGCCCCGGTCCCTTCCCGCCCCCGCTTCTACCGCTTCTCCCTCACCAAACCCAACGACCTCTCCGGTGAACCGATTCTCTCGTCACTGACACCGGCGCCCTCCCCTAACCTGTCGCCAGCTGCGCTTGGTCGTCATACGCCCCGTGGAGACTATTGCTTCACTAACAGGTAGTTCCTCACATGAGGAGCTCAATTGGCCAGGGACGTTTTGGCGCAAAACCTGCAACCCCTACCGTGGAATGACTCTCCGCTTCCATGCTCGCCATGACCACCACTACCACCACAGCCACTAGCATCAGTACCACCACCACCAACATCACCAATAACACCATCGTCACCGCCACCTCCCCCGCCCCTGACGATGTATGCGCCACCACCGTCACTATCACCATCGCGACCATTGCCATAACCAGCACCACCATCATCACCAACACCACCAGCACCGCAACCGCCACCTCCCTCGCCACCGACGACACAGGCACCACCACCATCCACACCACCACCACACATCCACCACTACCTCCCTCGCCATCGATGACAAAGGCACCACCATCACCAACACCACCACCACACATCCACCACCGTCATTGCCACCACCACCACCACGACCATCGTCACCACCACCGCCCCCCCCCCCCCCCCCCCCCCACCACCACCACCACCACCATCATCACCACCGCCCCCTCCACCGCCCCCCACGGCAGAAGCGTCGTCACCGACGAAGCGATCGTTTTCAGTCGGAATATCGCCGTGGTGTATACCCCCGCCGCATCCTCCTTTCAACCTGCCTCCGCCGATTCCACCACTCGCCCCGCCACTCGCCTGGCCACCCACGGCATCAACATCGACATCTCCTTGAGGTTAGATTTCGCCTTGAAGGTTGGTTTCGGGTTGGAGTTCGCCACCGGCTTGGAATTCGCCTTCGCCTTCGTCGATACCCCCACCATCGTTGCCGCCGCCGACGCCGTCGTCGTCAGTTAGGGGGTGCTTAGCCGGCGGCAGGAGCAACGGGTCAGATTAAGCGACGGATGCGGCGGCAATGGAGATGCCGCCAAGTCATGATGGTTGCTGCTGCTGTTACTGTCGTTGGTGTTGTAGTTGTAGTTGGTGGAGGTTGTATTGACGGAGGTGGTGCTGTTGTCGTTGTTGTTGGTGGTGGTAGTGGTGGTCGTGGTCGTGGTGCTTTTTCTTCGTCCAAGTCATTGTATTACGTATCCCAACCACAGGGTAGAGGCAAGTTGAGAAGATAACTTATGGGTGAGACCTCCGAAAACGCCAGCCAGGTACTACTAGGTACCCAGTAATAGTCCAATAGCCGGAACCGGCACGAAACTGATAAGTAACTGTCATACTGAAGATCGCGAGGTCACCCGGACGAAGGTCTCCCGTTGTCCCCCACTACCGCCATAGATACGGAGATCATACCGGAAAAACAACATAGTGTACATTCTTTTCAGCAAACATAGAGTTTATCTAGGCGAAAATTAGCCGACGCCCTCCCTGGTGCAAAGAGTATCTGACCACCCACACGCCACCCCGTTTTTCATTTCAAAATTGAATGCGAAAACTCGCTTGTTGTGAATTAAATCAAACTATCACAATATCTCATCGTTCTAATTCCCAAACAAGATTGCAACCACCCTTCAAGTTCGGAAAAACCACATCGGTATTCAATGACTATTCATGAACTTGCATATCCTCTCTCATTTTGAGACCAGTATGTCCTGCACTGTATGGTCACCCCATCCCATCTCGTCAACACACGTAGGCAACCACAAACAAAAGATACCAGCAAAACGTATAAGCCGGTATAACCAATCCTCGCCAACAAGCTTAGATACCCGAAATATTGGTCACTTGCAAACCATCATAAAACAAAAATACTCCTTTTTTGGCTTTTGTTCACTATAGCTCCAAATAATCCAATAAATACACAATAAAATACCGCCACTGTCGACACGAACACCCCAATTGTGATATAACGTTGGTCCTGGTGTAGTCAGGGAAATAATGCAGGTAGGTGAATCAGCTTCGCTTGGAGACAGCGCCGGTTCTTCTTGGTAGATTTCTTATTACTGACATGGAGCTATGAGAAGCTCGAAGAGACAGGAAAGAAGTGGGATAGGTGGGGTGACGCTCACTTAGCGTTCTCTTTACCCCACCCCTGGCTCTCTTCTGAAGCTCTTCCTACGGGACGTACGAGGAACGTTCTTGTAGGTATTCTACCGTCTTCCTGGCACTTGAGGCGCTTACATCTATATTGATATTGTCGAGAGGAACGTTCTCATATGTATTCTACCGTCTTACTGGCGCTTGAGACGCTTGCATCTTTTATTTTCCAGAGGAACGTTCTCATATGTATTCTACCGTCGTACTGGCGCTTGAGGTGCTTGCATCTTTTATTTTCCAGAGGAACGTTCTCATATGTATTCTACCGTCTTGCTGGCGCTTGAGGCGCTTGCATCTATCTTGTCCAGAAGGATGTGCAGGTTCCACAGGTTATCTTTTCTGCTCAGAATATTCCGTTCAAGAGAATATTCTTGTGGCCGATTTACCAAAACTCTGCGGGGTATCCTACCGAATCTATATCCCGCGGAACTGACGCTCTATTGCATTAGTCCACAATGAATAGTCGTATATGCAGACCTCAAGACGGTCGAAGGGTGGCGACAAAGTTCATCCTAAAAGACCGGGAAAGGGGGTCGAATATGCGGCTATTCGAAACAAAGATATGAGGCTATAGACCCCCCCACACCTCGTAATGAGGCCTAAACGACACGGATAGAACCATTCACTAGAGCATGTCGCTGAAAGGAAGACCATAGCAAGATAGAGGAAGACAGAAGACCAAGAATGGGCAACCAAAGTAGAGCAGCCGAAGCAGGAAATGAATGAGGAAGCCAGAAGACGAAACGAAGGTAACAGAGGAAAACAGAAGCCGAAGCGAAGACAGAATAGAAGGACAGAAATATATTACCAGAAACATATTTCCGGAGCAATCTGTGTGGGACCCAGAGAGGGGGGGGGGCAAACGGAGAGTCGTTCGACGAATAGGGTCGGCCACTCGAAATCTCGCAAAGGGAACGTTACCCAATATTCGAAAGTATATATGATCGGCAGGCATCACGCGTAGCCTTGTGGCTAAGGCCCGAAGAAGGAGGAAACTAGCACGTGAAACACCAGGAACGCAGCTAGGTTGCCGTAAGGCTTGTTAAACCTCAGGGGCTGCTAGGACCATTTGGTCGAGCGAACAACGTGACGCCTCGGGAGGCCTGCTTGAGGTGGGAACAATATCGGCAAACGTAGCAAGGTAACTGAACCGATGCAAACAGAAAGATAGGGTAGCCAAGAAGGTACGCGAGTAAATTGACCTAGTTCGTCCAACACAGAAATAGGTCAGCGGCGCGGGGCGACGCAGTTAGAATGCCACAAAATTGCCTACAGCGGGCCGAGGGACGCGCCGTATACCGTAGAACGGCAACGCTTGCAACCAAAACCAAAAAACGAAAAGACACACAAAAACGGAGAGCATACTTACCGCCGTGATTGGGAAGTTCACGGGAACCTGAGCACAGTTTCAGGTAGCAGGGATGTGATGACCGACAATCCGGTGGCTTTGCGGGGCGGCAAAGGTTGCCGGGACCCAAACACAAAGAAAACACGAATTACTCTAGAACCCGGCAATGCCACCAAGACAAAGTCGCACCGGCGGCGGCCAGAATATAACACAAAGGTCCAACGTAGTTACACTTCTAGACGCAACATCGCCGAGAACCGGCGGAAAAGTCGTTAAGTACAAACACAAATTAAAATAGCCACGTCACCACGGGCAGGAAACCTGAACGAAAGAAGGCAAACGGAATCCGAGGTGGTAGGGAGAAAGAAAAAATAAAAGACAAAACAATGAGGGGGGGGGGGGGAACCAAACGCACCCAAGATACGATACGCTCCGGGTTCGGTAGCCATCACAGAGTGGGGGCAAACGGAAATCGGTGGCGTTAGACGGGCGTCCTCAAGGTACTGCGTACTCAAGAAAACTAAAAATATCGCTCTAATACCACGACGAGTTGTCAGCCGTCATGGAGTGGGGTATGCGGAATCGACGGTGGTGAGGAAAGGAGCCGAACGCTGGCATGAAAAACAAAGCCGAAAGCGGAGGTAGTACGGGGACCACCACTATTTAGACTGGGAATCCTGAAACCTGATGACGATTGGAGGCTAACCACGAGAATATACGACCATAAACCATTTCTGTTTGGAAGGATGACCACGATAAGATACTATAAAAGCTACTGCAGGTTGAAGGTTGACTATGAAGAATCATTCCCAAAGCTACTGTAGACGGAAGGACTAACCATGAAGTACTACTCCCAAAATGCTGTAGACTAAAGGCTGCCCGTGAAGAACTAATCCCAAAACTACTGTAGAATCACCAAAAACAAATAAGCACCCTAAGCTAACCAGGGGGACGAATGGAAACGGTAGGGGCACCTCGGGAAGCATTAGTGTTCCGTAGCACCCCACGCGATAGGCTTCCATGCCTATGACGTTGTAGACATCACGATCCCGATATGGCGTTCCGGGCCGCAGTGTAGCGGGCTGGCCGGAGGTTGATCTTGATCGGGCCAGGGTCGTCCAGGAACTGCATGATGTTGGAGGCAGCCGGGGAGGGGTCCGGGGGGTTTCCCGAAGAGGCGTTCGGTGGCGCGCGGTGAACGATCTTGCCTAGCCACCAGAGGCTGTCACGTGCCTTGCACCAGACGTGTGCCCCGGAGGGGAGGGTTGAGTTGCTGAAGTTTCGAAGACAAATGTCGCGGGGGACCAGTGTGTAGCCGGGAGCGAGGAAGAGTTGGCCTTGAGATCGGGAGAGCTCGCGGTGTGCGGCACCGATGCGCATCCGGCGGTAGAGGCGGTTAGTCTGACAGTGTTGTGTCGACTGTCTGGAACAGCAGAGTAAGATGTAGCGCCTGACGTGCTGGAGGTCGAGCTCGCGTGCCCACGAGGGGCTGAGAAGTCCTGCCCAGTGGGTCTTGTATAGGATGGCGATGACCCCGCCGCGACCGCGTACGAGTTGATGGCCGGTGATCTGCTCAACCTCGAAGCGCTCCTGTGGTGGTGTGACGTCGTCGAGGGTGACGTGGTAGGGGGGGGGCTTAGCGGCGGAAGCTGTGAGCACGTATGCAGTGAGGTCCGCGGGCAGGTGCGTGGGGATGTCGCTGGTGTTTTCGGGGTTGTGGCAGAGCTTGTATCGTGTGACGTAGGCGCGTGGCTTGGAGTCCCGTCCCGGAAGACCTGAAGCAAGGTCTAGGAAGAGCAGCTTGTCTTGTAGGGGGTGGTTGTCGGGGGAGTCGGAGGCGGCCGTCGGGCCTACTGCGAGGGTCTTGAAGGGCCCGTTCCAGTTCAACGAGAGCTTCGTCTTTAGAACGGTTGCGTTGGTGCCCTTCCTGACAGACACCCTGATGGATAGTGGAGGCAGAGTTGTAGACCCAGGCCCTGCCGCCAACGGCGAAAGGGAGGCTAGGAGAGCGGCCACGATGGGCGCGTTGCGGAGTTGTAGACGCGAGACGGTGAGTCATCAAAATTGGTCCCGTTGTGCCCTAACGTATTCGGCTCGGAATGGGTTTTCAAGCAGACGGCGGATGGAGTTTTCAAGGCTGAGCTAGCGGCTCGAGGTTGGGGACCTGTAGGCATTGGATGGAGACGGGAAAATCACCCTTCACCATCTTCCGGCCCAGAGCCAAAGGCTCGATATGGCGATAAAAAAACTCGGCCACAGCGCGATTAAGCACCTCATTGGCATCATGAAGGTAGGTGTCTGTGGCCTGGGGGGCGCATCATCCCCAAAGTCGATGTTTAGCGACTTCATCAACGCTATCAAGATCAGCACCTTCACTTTTTTACTCAATCGCCATATCAAGATTAAGATCAGCGGGTTTTTACTTCACCACAGCATGATCGGTGAACGTCAGTGGGCTTCACCATCTTGCTGAATTTATAGAGCTGTGAGTCGGCACGACTTAAGTCGCCGACTAGTTTAGTCGGACTAATAGTCAGTCGTTAAACGGAGGTGCCGACTTTCCGACTTACTGGGTTTCCTTAGCTGTAGGAAGGCTTCTTTAACGCGGGGTAAATCTTTCAATGTGAATTGCTGCGGGCTGCAGATACCCCTCACATGCGCTGTGACACTACAGCGCACAGCGGGAGATCCATACAAACACACACACATGGCGGAACAGCCCATCTCTCTCGACGGTGCCGACGAGAGGTCAGCCCTGGCGCACCCAATGCCAACGCTGAGGGCGGAAATCTCGTCGGCGGCGTTGTGACCATTATCGGCCGGCGGACTACCTTGCTTGGCAAGTGCAAGTGCCCGCGACCCCGAAACGGGGCTCTACCGCGTGAAGCATATGAGCAGAGGCGCAGCAAGCCGCTCAGATCCAGCAACCCGCTGTGAGAGTTTTTCATGTTCTACCCCAAAGATTCGCTCCCTGGCAAAGCCGTATGCAAGCTTGGCGAGGCGAACGGTGATTTCGCCGATTCCGAGGTTAGGTTCGGACCCCCTACCCATTTGAGACAGCATGTACACGCAAAGAGAAAAGAGCATCGCGAGGTCCAGAAATGACCTGATGAAGCGTGTGGGGCGGGCAGCAAAGGCGGAGGCAGTGGCGGGGCCTCGAGCGAGAAGGATGCGGGGACCATCATTGCCTACATGGACGGCGTCAAGCCATTCACGAGCAAGATGGTTCGGTTCATCGTCGACAGCTCTAATAATCGACGGTTCAGGACTTACTTGCGGTCGTCGTCGACGCGCGCGCTTCGCACAAGGTTGGGAGAGACATTAAAATGAACGGATAAGATCACATGGGGACCCAAGACCTTTTCTTCCGGGAAAAATTTTAATTTTTTGCACCGCTATCTTGGTGATGAGTCCGCTTTTTCGCTCGTATTCCCGCCAGGAGGTAGTATTGCGACTCAAACAACCGCTGTGACGTTCCTCTAGTCCGGGGTAGATTGACCTGGCACATGCGTTGTACTTCTCGTTTTTTGTTCATCTCTTACTTATTAATGTAAACTGAATGAAGCTTTTTTGTTTAGTTCGTTTGAAGTTTATGTGAGTCTACAGTAAAATACAGGTAGTAGTAGGTAATATTTGTTGTGTTTTTCTTGCGCAAAATGAAGCCAAACAGCGAATATTTCGCCTCCGGCGGCGCCTTCTGCAGTGGGATCCTCCGGGGGGCCTCCGGCGGGCCCTCCGGGGGCGCCTCCGGTGGGGCCCCTTCGGCCGGGGGGGCTTAGGGCCGTTCTTATCGGAAACCTTTTTTCGTCTTAAATTTCCTAAATTTCCTAACTTTCAATATTTATTTGTGAAATTTGTCTTCAAATACGGAGGCGCTCCGTCAAAATTTGTGAAATTCTTCAGCCCCAAAAAATTTGGAAACGTTAACAATCACAAATTAGGAAATCCTGTCGTCGAGTTCCATTTTTCGAAGGCAGTGCTCCGACAAGCGCCGTGGCTTAACGCTGGGACCATCGGGTAGCTTTAAACCTTGACCAGGGTGGTCCAACATTGTGGCCGATGGAAGGAAGCGGCCTGGGCCTCTGGAGGACTCATCCTCGAGTCGGACGAAACAACGATTCAGCCTTCCCAATTATCCGGACACGAGGCGCAGAAACATGAAGGCTATCGCTGGTGTCCTCGTCGTGCTCGGCATGTTCCTGACACCAGGGGCTGCTGTCGCCGGATTACACGAATCTACTTGACTTGGGTGCTTTTCTGTGCGGTCTTCCGGGATGTTTGCTCATGCTTGCTGTGTGACGACGCGCGTGACTGCTGGGGTGGGTGGTGGCGGTCTTGCTTTATGGCTCAGCTTTCAAAAATCAGGGGAAAAAATGGCAAACAACCCCGCGCTCGATAATAACGCAGACGTTTTTTCATGAAAATCTTGGAAAAAAAAAGGAAATTCAGGAAATTCACATCTCCGAGATAAGAACAGCCCTTTGCCAGCCGAAGTCAGCTAGTCGACTTCATCGACTATTAATAGCAGCTAGTTATTAGTCGTGAAATGAAACCCCATGAATTTATCTTTTGTGTGTTTCTGTGATTGTTTATATTTAGTTTGTTTTGAATTTGATTGTCCGTTTCTTGATTTCGTTTGATTCGAAAACATATTCACTTGAGGTTTAAATTTGGAAGAACAATACCACGCCCATTACACTCCTCAGTACATCACACATTTCACCCAGTGTGTTGCGCAATAGCTTGGTGCTACCGGGTATGATATATCATATGTTCATGTACTTTGCTGAGTGTCTAGATTTGGGCCATCTCGGGATCAGGCCTATCGCATCGTGGATGGGCATTGGACCTTAAATCGAGACTGGGGCATTTGGTTTTGCTGTTGTGCTACGCGTAGACCTTGATGCAAGTAGGTCTATTGTTAAATTTTACATTAGACTATACACATCGCAGTTGGCGCATGTTCATTTTAAGGCAGCAAAGCGTTCAATCAATCGACGTATAGTATAAGCAACTTGCTAGTCGTAATACTGTACCTCCCACAAAGGGGCGTGTCAGAAAAAGGTGCCGGGTGATCTAGTTTATCCACGGTCACAGTATCAATCCCCTTCTCAGTGCTGTTACGTTGCTATCCAATCCACGTACACAAATTGAGCGGAATAACTTGCACTATTTCGTGCATGACATCATGTATAGTTCGGCGTTGTATGGATGATGTGCTTGCGATACGAGTATCTCTGCTCGATTTCTGAGTGTCACTCTCCCACTCTGCGCCTTCTCTCATCGTACCCGTCGTGGTTATGGGTGTATATTTGCCCAATCCATTTAATGATGCATGTCTGTGCGAGCCTGGTCGGTCATACATCTGACTGATGCATCATCAGCTATCCACACCGCTTCAACCTTGTCGATATTGATCGGCTATCCTTTTCCGCATCATAACAGAAATATAACGCTGAACGTTATACCATTGCCCTGCCGGTCATCTTCCGCAGTCCAGGGGTGGCTTGAAGCATTGGGAGGGGGTGGCTTCATGCTGACTTGCCTGGCGTCTGCACGTCGCCAGTATTGCGTGGGAAAAGTGCAAAGTGTCGGCTGGGGCCGGATTCTACTCTGCGGGGGAACATGAGATACAAGGCCGCCATGCATGCCGATATTTTATCGACGGGGTTGTGCAACTACGGCGACGTGTTTGTTTTGCTTGAATGCCATTGGGACCCCGACACGTACGGGCGTCGGGCCGGGGTTTTATCGCAGTGACGGGGCGCTGAGGAAGAACAGAGGATCGATTATTTTGCACGAACGTCCGCATGGTACCGACGCTTACATGGGTTGGACTGGGGGGGGGGGTGTAACAGCGACAGCGACCGGACGCCGAGAAAAAACGAAAACGATATGTTGGATGACGGGCGCGCGTTGTCACTTGACCACGGCCGGGATGTCTATGTCGACCCAGCGATAGTTAGACTATGTCTCTAGGAGGGTGAGTATTGGAACGCCGCGATTCAAGGATTTAATGCGGTGACGCGTGTCGACTGTCCGGACCAATGCGCTGCCGAGGGTCCAGTTATTATGCAGGGAGTGAGACGTCCGAAGAGTCTCTTGTGGTAACACCTTGGAGCTTTACATAACAGGTTGGGAACGACTTCGAGTGCTTGTGGAAAACCCCAACAAAATAATACAACAACCAGGTATTTTACTCAACACCGCCCAACGCGTGTATATGAAAGTCAAACCATATGTTAACCTGTCAGGCCATCGGTCCACTTTGCAGACTCCCCGTGCGCTGCCTCAGTAGGCAGTTGAGCGTTGGCGTAGGCCGCTATGTGAGTTTTATCAATAATCGGTACACATCACATCAAGGTTGTCGCCGTCGTTTTTTAAGAATCGTGTGAAGAAAACAAAGTGCACGAACGAGTCGAAATCTGGCGAATGCTTGTATCCGACCTCAAGACAAAACTAATACTGTACTATGTTGTAGAGACCCCACAGTACGCAGGGAGTTTATGCTTAGTTCGCCCTGATGTCTTCAGACGGAATGGCCAAGATGATAATAATAGCTCTAACGTTGAAATGGAGAGCGGAGGCAATCCGCGAATAGACTGTACTGCGCGGCATCCCCCAATTATTATAAACATTGAAATACACTCCAGCTGTGAGATCGAATATTTTGTCGAAACTCATCTTTGCAAGCTGTGTGTGATACTCCGATCGCGCGTATTACGGGTTGTGTGTCCTCATTTAGAATGTAGGTCGGCGACTCCCCTTGCAACTACAGTGTAGCTATCAGGGTCAACAGGGTGATGTTAGGCAGTCTGTGCGCGGAAACTGTACAATCCGTTTCTGAGGGGGACAAAATCTGACAGCTGTGGAAGGAGATGCATCAGTTTATCAAGTGAATCCTGTAAGTCGAATATCCGGTGAGGGGGGGGCGGAGTTTTGAAGGACGTGGGGGCCTGATTTTGATCAAAAGGGGGGCGGGAGGGGGGGATGGGGGGGAGGGGACGGGTGGGGCAGGTCAATTTGTGCGTGGAAACTATAAATATTTCTTGTGGGGGAGGGGGAGGAATGTGGCGGGGGGGGAGCGGGGGTGGGGGGGGAGGGCTTTAGGTCGCATAGATGTAGGGGTTGGCTATACGCGTGGTGCTAGTTCTAGGCGATGGTGCGGGTGGTGGGTGAAGGAGGGGGCGTTGGGGACGGGGGTGGGTGGGAATTGCAGCAGCGGCATGGACGGCTCTGAAACGATAACGAGACGATATCCAGGGCGTGGAAGTGTTTATTACTCTGGCGGATTTCGATAGTAGGTGGAGCGTTTAAGCAAGAGAAAGCGGGGGAAAAAAAAAAAAAAAACGGGGGGGGGGGGGGGGGGGGGGGAGAAGGGTTTCCAAGAGGTTTAGGTCACACATAATATTGAAATCAAGGATTTGGTCGACGCTGATGTTCGCAACATTGTGTGTGATCCTCCGATTGCGCGTCCCATTTATATATTATTTCCAAAAAATGACCCCTCCACCAGATCGGGGCCTAGGGGCCGGCCCTATCCCCCAGCACTGGTATACCATAGCAACACCAGTATGTCAGTCCACTTAGGTTCTCCCTAACCATCTGCCTGGCCACGGTGGCAGCGCGAATCGTATAGTCTACATACGTTGACACAAGATGGACGGCGCGAGCAGCGTGTTGACGTACGCATGTGCTACCGGGGTAAGATTGGTGGCAATCAAATTCGAAAATATTTTGCAGCGTGATTTCTTTGCTGCCGACGCCATCACGACCACTACTGCCTGGCAAACACCTTTCATCCAAAATTGCATGTGGCTGCCCAGCTCTAAAGCACCTGAGCCGGCATCTTCTACAGCCCCACCATATCTGTCACGACTTCGACCACTACGAATGCGACTACGGCTGCTGCTACTATACTACTATTCTACTACGATATCTACTGCTACTACTACTTTCTGCTGCTGCCTATACTCTACTGTCAGTACTATCGTGCATTCCCTCGTAATGCAAAAATGCTTTAGTGTGGTGCCACCGGCCTACTATACACACTACGAGAGGATACCAATCTGTCGATGACTCCCCACATCCACAAAAACACGTGCATGGTATGCAGTTTTGCCTTCCTCGCCCCAATGCCGTTTGGGCTGACGGGATAAGTGGCATGGAGACATAATAATACGTTTGTCCTACAAGATACCATGGTGTTGGACGATATTGGCATGGTATACTTGTACCGGGTCATGTGGTTGTAGAGCAACATGTAGACATATGCCGACGCCTTTGAATGAAAAGAAACCAAGTTATCGAAATCAAGTTGGCAATGGACGCTCCACGACCAAGTCTCACACCTCCAACTCGCAAAACAACAAAATACGCAATTCCATCGCCGCAAAATCGACAATCTACGAGGGAAGTGAGCTTGCAAGGTATGCACCATTGCCATTAATGCTTGACTCGTTCGGAAACCATTGGCTAGAAAAACTCCATGGACTCACCAAGCAAACCTGGGTTGCTCAGAAGCAACATCACCGAACAACCGGCGGCGTGTGGGTGCACAACGTTAAATAAACCATCGACACTTATCGGTGCATAAGGGTGGTGCATCGGCCTTCTCCAAAGACGGGAATCATCTTAATCCGCGGCTGTATGTAAAACAGCTGGGCGAAACGGTAACAGCAAGCCTACTGTAGCAACTCAGCAGCACGCAAAACAAGTCAAAGCAAGAAGAAACACAAAAACAAGATGACTTTGGTGTTGTGTATAAGAACAAAACTTGAAGTAAAAAAAAAAACATATATACCTGGGATAGAGACGGTGACGGGGGGAGGGGGGGGGTATTCTATATCGGTGGCGAAGTCACATGAGTAACTCCGATGAAGAATGAAGCCAAAACCGTGGAAATCATACCCCACTGTGCGTCGGCTTCTACTGCTCTCTGCCTCCACAACGCGTATTGGTATCCACTACGACAGTAATTAGCCGCCTACATCGCCTGGTTACACAACGCCTCCCTCAAACTATGCTGTTTGTCGAACGGCAAAAGCACGTATGCCAAGCCTAGCACAACTCCCTGTATAGCCCTTGCATACCATCTGTAACGACCAGACGACACAGAACACCAACCGATACCCGAAATGTCTTATCATGCATTGCCACCCTCTTCGATAAAGTCGGCCGCCCGTACCGCACTCGTGACATGCCTACCGCTGGGCGCACAACAAACAGGAAGCGCGACTATGCCCAGCCGAGGACACTATTTGTACGGTTCAACCAAGGGTGGTATTTACGCCATGGCAGCAGCGGCGATCGCCGATAACACACCACCGGCGAGAAGAATCACCAGTGACGTCGGGGTTGACGCAATCGACCCAGACGACGAAGGATCAGCATCGGAACCTGCGCCCGAAGGGGAACTTGTTGGGGCGGCCGTGGGGGCGGCAGAGTACAAGGAGGAGTAGAAAGGCTCCGACGGGGAGAAAACGATAGCCCCGTTGACGACGAGAGAATAGTTCTGAGATTCGCCGAGGAGGCCTTTTGTCGACACCCGAACTATCCAAGTTCCGCTTTCTACATCTGCAGCGGCAATGATTACCCTTTCGTTCACGTTTAGGCTATCCGCGACGCCCGTGGCCCACATGGTGTGCATGGTCCCGCTGGGAGATTCGACAACAAGGTCCAGGTCATGGACCAACTGAATCACCGAAGACGACGTGGCGGGGGGGTCGATCCAGGACAATGTGGCACGGAAGTCTAAGCCAGCGGCGGCGTCGACGTCGAAAAAGAATTCTTGCGAACTGAGCTTGGGCAAGAACGCAGAATCCGCCACGAAAATAGCCAGGTCTCCTTCCCCGTCCAGCGGCATGCCCATCTCTAGGTGTATTCGCCCGAAACCGCGGTAGCCGTCCGGCTCCGAGCTTCCTCCCATCAGGTTTGCGCTGTTTATGAGCAAGGCCTACGGGGAAAGCACATGGCGATTAATCAGGAAACGTGGCACGACGTGGCACGACGGAAAAGTTGTGTTGTCCACAGTAGTGGTGTTGATTAGCGGTTCACTTCTCAAATATCGACAAAGGTCAAACACGTGCGCGATGCACTCCACACCGCAACGGTACTGTAGTGGTACAGACTCGAACAGTTATCTAACATTGAAGCCCACGCCCAGTTGATCATCTTCGTTTGCGAGGAGTTGCGATAACATCAAAGTGCTCACGGGCCTCGCGCTCGTGGGCATGACCATATTTCCGCCTCTACAAGTTTGCGTTGACCGCTTACCTTAACTGTAGCTGACGAGGGTGAAAACGCTTGGCACTGCGGCCCGCCGTCGTTGCACCAACCCCGTGCTGTCACATCGGCCAAGTAAAAGTTCGCGTCCACGAAGTATTGCCGGACCTGCGAGCCACAAAAATACCGAGAGAGCAGCGAATAGGCTTCAGACGCGGGAGGTACTACACCGAATTAAATAATCGAGCACCGACGCGGCCGTATTAAGTTGGGGAATTCTACCCGAAAATGACAGAACCAGGCATAAACCGTCGTAAAATGCGGATGATGCGGGCTTTGATCTCAACTGTGCTCAGATCTGTGATAACAGCATACCTCAACAACTAAGTTTAGGAAAGGCCAACACCAGGATGGATCTTACACCTTCGCGCTGATGACGGATACACTCCGGGCGTTTTGGTGCTGTCATGAACGTACCTCAGAGTACCCTTTTCTGAATATTCTGAACAAGAGGTCTCACCATGGCCGCTGCGCCTGCCACGATTGGACACGACATGGACGTGCCGGAAAACGCGGCCAGTCTGCAGGAAATGTTGTCGGCGCCGTCGCTTCTCGCAGAATATATCTGGCAAAGTAAAGCCGAACAGTCACGATTCATGTGAAGTCGCCTGCTACAATATACGCCACGCTGCATAAACGTTTTTATGACGTCAAGATGGCGTTCTTCCGCTGGATTGACAAGGTCGTTAATACATACATATACATATATATATACATATTTCAGATCAACTCTCACTTCGTACTTCTACCAAGGCCAAATACGAGGCAGAGGTAGTGCTAGGACAGGCCCGATGTCCTAGGCAAACTAACACGTATGTATACCTCGTAATATTTTGTCAGGCACGGCAAATTACATTATTAACAGTTAAGCCAAAAATGCTTACCGCGTCGCCCGGAGCCACAATCTCCGGTTTAATGCGGTTGTCCCTGGTAGGGCCGTATGAGCTGAAATCTGCCACCGTGTCCACGTCCGCGAATCCGCCATCCGGACCGGTCGTTGATAATCGAGTTTCACCTGTTGACGTGGCTCCGACGGCAAGGATGTTCTTGGCAATAGATGGAGAGTTGGCCGTGCAGGGGCGGCCGTCCACGGTTGCACCCTCGTTGCCAACGGCGAATATGAGCAGATTCTCGGGGTTCTGTGTTTATTAGAACGGCACACAACGTATGGAATGGAAAGTGGCAGCTGCGTTCTGAGATCGGTTCCTCATTTGCAGGGAGTAGCCAGCCTCTCAAACCGAGCAGGGGGGGGCGCTAGATATGAGCGGCTGCATCACCGGTGGGCACATGTCACACGTCTACATCGATCCAAAACTGGTTCGGCAATAGTTCACAGGCAAGTGCTACGCGTACCATTAATAACGGATCCGGGCGGCCGTGGTGCGCGGAGATGAGGACTAACGGTCCATCAATACAAGAGGCTTCGCGCTTTGCAACCACACCTCAGCTTGTGCACGAAGTCGCCGCGACACCGATCAGAGAGGACGACAGCTATGCGCGAATACGTCACAGATGAACAGGTGTCAGTCGTTTATTACTATTATTGCGATCCAAATCCGGCTCGGCTAGAATTCAGAGGCCAGAGCTGACACTCAACGCCATTTCTGTATGATACATCGTGGCACGCAGAGTTGGACAGGATCTCTGATATAGCAAAGGTCGGGCATCAGCGTGTTGGGACCGTGGCTTACCTTGTACATGAAGTCGTCGTATCCAACATCCAGTGCATCTAGGATACAGTCAGGGTTGTCGTCTTCACCCCACGAGTTGGAGTGCACCTTACAACCAGCCTCAAGGCATGACTCCCACAGTCCGTTCCCAGGGTAACCCATCAACGGCACTACCTGTGTTCCTGCGAGGGCAACAACATCGAAGAACGCAAGCTTTGCCCCTTGCGCCATTCCCCCGTGCTCGGTTAGGGTCTGCTCCACATCGTCGTTTAGGCACCACGTCGCAGTCGCATCGTCACATCCGAGCATAGGGCAGATACGGTCGACATCCGCATCGTAAGGTCCGCCGTTGTACGACATCGTCAGCAGGTCATCGCCCCACGTCGAGGTAGCACCGTTAATGCAGCCACCTACACAACCTGGAACCTTCGTTCCATCGCATACCACAGTCTCGACAGGAGAGTTGAGCGTAGCCCCCGCTGCTGATCCAGAGACGTGAGTACCGTGTCCTTCTACAACATCTCCTTGGAACCCCCCAGACGAAAAAAAGTAGAAGGATTCACCGTCAGTGGCGGTAGACACCGTAGTAGGCTCAGGGTTCGAGCCGGTCTTGATCAAATCAATGTATTGGATCACCTGCATGGGGAAACATGTAGAGGAAGTGGCTTGGTTGCTTGTGCAAGAGGGATTAAAATTTGATACATAATTGAAGTGTCCCGCCCACCCCCCCCTCTCCCCCCTGATCCCTCTTGTTCAAACGCCCGATCTAAAATCAAAATCTTCCTGAGAGTAGTAAACATTACCAGCCATCTGATATCATCCCCC
Organism: Undaria pinnatifida; assembly: GCA_012845835.1. Taxonomy (NCBI): domain Eukaryota; class Phaeophyceae; order Laminariales; family Alariaceae; genus Undaria; species Undaria pinnatifida. Next base: position 7,214,916 of record JABAKD010000028.1, read on the forward strand.
CACCCCCCCTTTTTTTCCCGCCCTTCTGTTCAAATGTCCCACCTACAATGGAAATCGGCCAGATTAATAAACACTTCTACGCAATTGATATCACGTCGTTATCTTTCTAGCCTTCCATGACGTAGCTTTCATTCATCCCCCCCCCCAACGCCCCCTCCTTCCCCACCACCCGCACGATCGCCTAGCACCACGCGTATAGCAAACCCCTACATACATGCGTAACACGCGCGATCGGAGTATCACACACAAGCTTGCAATGATGAGTTTAGACCAAGACTTCGATCTTACAGCTGGAGTGTACTTTTATATTATATGTGACCTACACCTCTCGAAAACCCTCCCCCTCCCCCCCCTCCCCAATATTTTCTTCTTTTTTTTCCCGGTCCCTCTTGCTCAAACGCCCCACCTAAGATCGAAATCTGCCAGAGTAATAAGCACTTCCACGCACTTGATATCACCTCATTATCTTTTTAGAGCCATCCATGCCTCTGCTGCAATTCACCCCCCCCCACCCCCCCGCCAACGCCCCGTCCTTCCCCACCACCCGCACCATGGCCTCAAACTAGCACCATGCGTATAGCACACCCCTACATCTATTCGACCTAAAGATGTTCTTTAAAACACCCTTTCGCCCCCCCCCCCCCCCCGCCCCTCCCCCTCCCCCCCCCCCCCCCCCCCCCCTACCCCCTCGAACGCTCCACCCTCTCCTCACTGGTTGTACGACTTACAGGATAGGATTTATAGTTTCTACGCACAAGCTGAGCTGCCCCGCCCGCCCCCCCCCCCTCTTGATCAAACCCAGGTCCCCATGTCCTCAAGCACTCCGCCCTCCCCTCACCGGTTATTCGACTTACAGGATTCACTTGATAAACTGATGCATTTCCTTCCACAGCTGTCAGATTTTGCCCCCCTCAAAAACGAGTTGTATAGTTTCCGCGCACAGACTGACTAACATCACCCTGTTGACCCTGATAGCTACACTGTAGTTGCAAGGGGAGCCGCCGACCTATATCCTTAATGAGGACACACAACCCGTAATACGCACGATCGGAGCATCAAACACAGCTTGCAAAGATCATTTTCGACAAAATCTTCGATCTCACAGCTGGAGTGTATTTTTATTTTTATAATAATAGATCGACCGCAATTTTCAAAAGAAGAAAAGTGCTAATAAATTTAATGGTGTCACACGAGCGGATCCATGTTGGGGGCGTTAAAAATGAATATGCGGGTGGCGTCTCTGGAACACGCCAATCATCCCAGCTTCGGCTGGGCAGATCCATCGACAGAAAGGGCGACGCACACTTCTATCAATTGCTGGGTTTTCTGGAAAAATCAACCTGTTTCGTGAGTAGGTATGTATCGATACGTACAGCAACTGTGGTGTTGTGATAAATCCTGCCATCCGTACACCGTGAGTCAGAATGAAGACTGCAAACCGAAAGCATGACCGCACCGAAAGACGGAGTAGTGCGCACTCACCTTGCGCCGGTTTGGGTAGCTAGAGAAGTCTCCGCCCAAGACGCTATAGGCAGCTATTGTTGGAGGTGTTGTTGCCGAAGGGGGCAAGATGACACTTTCGGTCGGCGTCGACGTTTGGGAGAACGATGTCGAGGCAGGCGACGGGGTAGGGGACGACGTCGCAGGAGAAACCGGAAAGCCGAAGTCCTCGTAGTAATATCCATGCGGTACTTCCTCCCCATCGTCGTCAATGAAAAAGCACGATGTCTCATCCAGTCCAGTGTCAAGGACCTGTTGGGGCATGCACATTAAGTTATACCGGGATCAGGCAAAACAACATTCACTTCAACACAAGACGCACGGTCGCCGTACATCTCCTGTTGGGCGGCCAAACGTTGAAACATTATATTGCTCGTGGTTGAAGATTAATTTCGGGCGTTTGATAATTATTGCGGCCTGCGCCTCGTCCCGCTACCCTGTATGTCGATGGCGTTTGTCGGCACGATCTGGAACATATCAAATGTACCGCGCAGCCCCTCCAACGTACCTGGATGACCTGACCCGTGCCGTCCAAGCCCGCGGCCGTTAACGGAGTGCTCGTGATCGTGGCGCTCTGTATCAGCGCTCGTCCGACTGCGTTCTTCAGGTGCTTCGAGCGCCTTGGCGCGACCCTCAGGACTTCAATCCTGCCGGACAGGAACGAGACAAGGCCCATGAAGCAAGCTATACGCAGTTCGGTCGTTTCCTCGCTGCCCCGGACATCTTGACTCCCCGGGTACAGAAGGTGGTCCAAACCTATGCGAGGTGGCGCAACAAATGGGTACCAGGTATCTTAGTTTCAACAGCACGCCAGTCTCACTTTGAACCAACAACGCCACCTTGGAAGACAAATAGCGTTCGTTGGAAAACGACGGCAAACGGGCAAGATGGTACACGTACTACAAACAGTGTCGCCATATACTTAGTAGCATGTAGTGGTTTGCACCGTAGCGGCCGCTTATAGTGGCTGCGAATTTAAACGTCGACCACACAATGTCCTACGCTATGCCCCAACCATGGGTGGTAGTTCGTCCGGAGACCGGTGCGTTAGGCGAACAGTTTCAAGAGTACGGGCTAGGAGACCGCACAGTTTGGGGACCGCGTAGAGTCTATGGATTACGGGACTGCTTGTTGTTTTTTTTTCGTGCTGTTTTGTTTGTCTTGGTCGTCTTTTGAATGTTTTTTACAGCAGTGATTTTGGCATTGCAACAGAGCGCGGGTTCTTTGCCTTTTACAACATCCCGCAAGCATGTAGCACATCCAGAAAAATTCACTCCCGGCACCAGGGGAAATGTTGCTCGAACTCGTACCACATTATCCTAGGACACAGTTTGAGATCGTACTGGGCCACGATCAGAAAAAAAATTGTGCCAAGTTCGCAAACCTGCACGGCACCGTAGACTTACCAAACGTAAAACCCGTACCGCAAGGCGGTTACACAACTCTAGACTAGTCCTGAACGAACAGAACCGTTCTAACCTCACTCAACTCTTTGGGACTTATGGGGGGAATCGTCTCGAGGTTTTGTTCTATTCTCGGTTTCAGTTACATGGATCAGCGCCGAGGGATGGGGGAGGGTGTGTGCGGTCAACCTTGAGCGTAGAGAGATGTACAACGGGTCTAGCATGTGGATGTGTGCGCTTGCAGAACGCTCAACACAGAAGGTCGATAGCCCCGCACTTATCATGTTTTCGTTATATATAGGTATCGTTACCTAGGTACGAAAAGAGTTACCGGCCGCAAATGATAAGTGGTGTGCGATGGTGTGATACGGCACGGTGTAGTAGTGCAGTTACGCTTCTGACAAATTGCACCGTACCGGCGCAATTTCATACCCACCATATCGAAACCGCTATCCGAAACCAAAAGTCGCACGGCATCGCACCGCACCGCACCGCACCTCACCATATCGTAGACCTTTAAAACTGAATGCATCGCGCAGTTCAAATCTATAACGCGAACCGCCTTGCATTTCTCTCCCTAGGCGAACTGCTGTGCCATGTCACTACACAGTCTGTCTGTCTGTCTGTCTGTCTGTCTGTCTGTCTGTCTGTCTGTCTGTCTGTCTGTCTGTCTGTCTGTCTGTCTGTCTGTCTGTCTGTCTGTCTGTCTGTCTGTCTTTCTGTCTGTCTGTCTGTCTGTCTGTCTGTTAGTCTATCTGCGTGTTTGTTTGTTTGTCTGTGTCTGGCCGATGATTCTACAATTTACGTAATTGTATGGAAGAACCGCACTACACCCACCGAATTTGACCAGTTTGGCGTCAACGCCGAAGCAAACGAGCTCAAGCTAACTCGTGTCGCTTGCTTCGTCGCAACCCTTTTTGACCACGGCCACAACGCTGCAGAATATGCGTGAAGCATCTAACTGACGGTCGGTTGTTTTCTTTCAATTTTTGCTGCAAGGATATGTTCTCCCTTCTTCCTGCGCGCCTATAGCAATCGCTCGGTACATTCTTGGCTCCGTTGTGGCATCGAATCCACCCCGTCTACTGCGCTCTCTTAGTACCTAGAGCTAATTTTGCACTTTGTACTCCGCGCTCCTTTCATCGGCAGATTTGCCACAGCTACGGTGCGGTGCGGTGCGGTGCGGTGCGGTGCGATGCGGTGCGGTGTGGTGCGGTGCGGTGCGGTGCGGTGCGGTGCGGTGCGGTGCGGTGCGGTGCGGTGCGGTGCGGTGCGGTGCGGTGCGGTGCGGTGCGGTGCGGTGCGGTGCGGTGCGGTGCGGTGCGGTGCGGTGCGGTGCGGTGCGGTGCGGTGCGGTGCGGTGCGGTGCGGTGCGGTGCGGTGCGGTGCGGTGCGGTGCGGTGCGGTGCGGTGCGGTGCGGTGCAGAATGTTACTGTGCGGTGCGGTGCGTTTGTGTTTTAACTTTGGCTATTGAAACGGCGTGGCTCGGCGTGGTGCGTAGTTTGTTCTTACGGCGCGGTGTCATGCGGTGGTGGATTGTGCACCGTTGGTAATGAATCTTGCGGTGCGATATGGTGCCGTTTTTGTTCAAGATCAAATGTCAAACGGTATAAAGAGGGCCATGCGCAAACGTATAGCTACAGGAAGAGGAAACCATGAGTGTTCAAGTTCAGATTAAGGCCACGGGAGAACCCAAGCGTCCCCTGGTCCCTGGTTTTCCGGTAGCTTAAATATCGAATGTTTTATCGGAACAGTAAAACACATCGCTAGGTTAACACACTGCGTTTAGAACTTCGGTTGCTTCGTGTCTTAGGGTTACCAAACACCAGGGTCAAGAACGCTTCAACCACAGATGCTGTGAGTCTCTTCAGATCGGTTTCCCTCTGGTTCTCAGCATAGGTCCACACCTCGACTTTGAGGCGCTGCAATGATCGAAATTTGGGGTACACAAAACGAGACACAAAACGATCCCCAACTGAACGTATGCACTTCACTAGCGGCCAGCTACAGCTCCCCACAAGCAACCATAGCCCGCGCAATTGAGGGACGCTCCTGGTGGGGTATATGACGACGTCAGAGAGCGCCAGCCAGCAGTCGTAGGCAGATATGTTTTTTTTAGTTTAAACTTTGAGCCAGAAACCCCAAAAGCTACCGAAATCGCTGAAATATATACTTCAATTCACGCGCGGGAGTCTAATACAATGGGTATATCACCGATGAAAAAACGGTTGTCACCAAAAGCTCGCTGCTCACCAGGTGGATGATATAACTCTTTGTTGTCTGGCGTAGGTCTTTGGAGAAGAGGAGAGGGACACTCCAAAAAGGGGTGGTTAGTTAAGAAGTCTAAAAAAGGGCTAAAAGCACCTGAAGAGCTCTGTATTATTGGATCTTTGCTGCATTTAAAAAAAATCGATATATGGATCTTTTTTGCAGATGCCATAGTCTATTCTCAAGTGGTTTTATATGTACGCAAAATGCCTCCATACGAGCTCCTACTCAGAAAAAATATTCCTGTGCGATCTCGCTTGGCCCGGACACATCCCCACGATCATATGCTGACCCCCACGACCAGTGGAAGAGGGTGAAATGGCCGGGGTTTTTTCACGGTCGCAGGCTGTCTCTAGAAGCGAAACTCGTATCGACTAATGACAGGCCTTCAATTTTTTTAATAATATTCAGGCTTTTTCCAAGAGGGGGAGGAGGAAAAATGCACCACCGCATTTTGCACGACCCGGTTGGAGGTACACTCCAAGGAATGTGGGTAGAATTTTTCGGGCAAAAAATCGAAGATCTTACCTACCTATTTTCAACATTGATCCTTGCGTCCGGTTGTGATAATAATGTGTCCTTGCGCCACTCTTCCCTAGGCACTTTCCGCAGGGGAACCTTGTATCCCGTATAACTATTGATCTGACTTACCCCTCGCCCTCCTCCCTGAGCACTCAATCACACGTAGAGCTCTTTTGCTGAACGAAACACAAGATACCACACCAGAGCATATAACAGGTGACATATAGACTAGACGTCAGTCTTTCCAGAGACAACTGTTAATTAAGTAAGGTGATATGGTCAAGCAAAGGCATACCAATGATGTCAGGTAACCGGGAACTTAAGACCGCTATATGTTGAAAAAAAAACAAAGATTATATCGCACAAAAACATAAAACAGCGGTACTCGGGGTATAGTCTACTACCTTTGTGCGGGAAGGGGGGTATTTTATTTCCGTCGGTGCGGGAAGGGGTGTGTGTATATGCGCCGAATTCGTTAGTGCGGGAACGTCATTTCACGCATTGTGGCTTTGCGGTGTTGGAGGTTCGAGTGACTTATTGCAACCCCCCTCAATTGTATCAGGGTCACGTCGCACAGTAGATATACTACTGTATTGTAGATGCCCCGTCTCCTCCATGGTGAGTGTTCGATTAAATAATGAGTCATCCCGATTCAGTGACAACAGTGGTACTCAGCTGCGCGAGCTGCGCGATACGCCGTGCGCATGATTTTCAAACAGTTAAAAGGGAAAGCTGGAGCTTCTTCGTCCCCTCTCGAGGATACAAAACGAACGCAACGCGAACTCACCAACACAGGGGATACGATAGATCGGAAAATTCCACACTACTATCAACCAGGGACCAAAACCGCACTGAAACAACACGCTCAAGCTAAATAGAGGAGGAATATTTGTAGAATGTATTCCATCAACCAACGATACAGCCCCGTTGCGAAGCTGTCCGGTAAAAGATCCCGCAAGCCAACGTCGGATCCCGCAAGTCGCGGTGAGGTCCCGCAACAAAAAAAGAGGGTTCCCGCAAGCGAAAAATGTCCCGCTAACTCGGGAATCCCCTGACTACCACGCAAGAGAAAGCATCCTCTAACTCCCGGGGATCCCCCAAGTAACTTCTTCTGCGAGCAAGCTATTAGTCTAATACCACGCACTATCCTCTCGCAAGGGATGCAAAAAACAAACAAACATGTGTTTAATATTATAGGAGCGTTCCGTACCCGAAACCAACAGAAGATCGTCCGCGGCGTGATGCATGGAGATGCTATCCCAAGAGCAGATGTCACCAGCAGTCGTCCTTCCTGACACGCTCAGCTCGTTGACCAAAGTAGCAGCCATGCTCCATTCCCTCTCGCGCAAAGCTCCTCCAGGGGTTGTCAGGTGCTCCCAATTCCCCACACCCGGATCCGACCACACGTTTGAAGAGTGGAGATCGATCGACTCCGAATTGAGGTCGTTCAGCAACTGCGCGATGAATGCGCCGGCCTGAGGCGAGTGTGCGGGCAGCGTGCCTGGCGACAACTCCACATTAAGACCTTCCACGTTGCCCTTCTGTAGCAAGTGTCCGTGAGTCGTCGTTAGCCCACCCGAGCTCTGGCTCGCGTGGTCACGACTGTCACCATGTTCCAACACACCTGGAGCAACCTTCAGCGCGGATGGAAATGGCGAGATGCTGAGCAGTCCGAATTGAGGGTCGTCCGACAACGCCCGCGCTTCAGCGTCCGACGCCGTCACGAAGAAACATGCTCCGTTTTCGCTTGAGTGAGCAACAGGCCGCACACTCTGGGGCGAAAGAAACTGCTGCAGCTGAGAGATGGTCTCGCCACCGCGGCTGTACTCAGTGCAGACCAGGTGCGGCGCGCGTGCTCTTGTGTGGCTGGCTCGGAGTCTCTCTCCGGTCCATTGCGCAGCCGCTTCGAAGCCCTTCGCGTGACCGTTGAATGAATCGTGCGCTGTCGTCAAAAGAGAGCGTTCCACGACGCTCAGAGCAGGATACGGCAAGCTGTGCACCGAACTCCACGGAGTAGAAGCCACCAGGGCAAGGAACACGGTCCTGATAGTACATTGCCCATGGGTCATGCTCCTCAAGGAGATCTGGGTGTGGGAAGCTCAGAACGAAGGTCTTGGCCGGGAGGCAAACAGCCTTGGACCATACTTGTAACACGTTGCGGTTGCGGAGAGTTGTGGTGCGCATGTAGTGCGTGATGGCGTCCTGTGCTAGAATATATTTGAGAAAGATTTTGCACAGAAAAGATACCACGTAACACCTGTTTGTTGTGTTGAAAAAAAGAAAAAAGTGGATTATTTTTCTGTGTACACAGGCACAAATAATCAAATAAATGCACGAAACGCCGAATCTTTGCGAAAAAAAAGTTGTTTGCTGTTTTTCGCCGCTCGCTCGGTTTCCCCGCATGCATAGACTAGACTAGACTATACCTCGCACTCTCAGCTTCTGTGTCTCGTGCTACTGGCTGTATGATTGAGTCTATACGAGTACGTACGTACGCCAGGTACGACTCCTGTGTCTACAATGGTAGACTACACCCAGTACACCGGTGCACTGTTTTGTCGCTTGCCCGGTTTCCCCGCATGCGTTCTCAATTTCTGCGCCTGATATGTCTCGTGTTAGAGTTAGTCTGTGTACCTGGTACGATATCTGGTACCTGGTACTCTTTATATTATTGCACGAGCACGTGTGTGTACGTACGTACTCGTACCAGGTACTCGTGTTCCTACAGCAGCAGTAGTTGTTGTTGTTCTCACATTAGCTCGCATAATCAAGTCCGTGGTCACAGGACAGGCTCCAGTCACTCTGGAGCTGAGGAATGCCCCAGGGAAAACACACAAACAAATCAAAGGTGGTACACGCACATATCACAGCTGACGCAATTCATGCCTCCGCCAAAAACATGTACAAATTGAAATCGGGAGTCAGCCTACGATGTGACAGGCTCATACAGGTGCATACGTCTCACTACTCGCGCCTGGAAAAACCGACTACTCGTATACCGCTTGCCACCCACGTATTACATCTACAAAGCACACCTGGATTAGCAGTACTCGTAGATTGTACAACAAGTTTTGCCGCTTGCCGGGTTTCCCCGCATGCATACTCAACTTCTTCGCCGGGGGTATGTTTTGTGCTATCTGTCCAGGCTGTTTGATTATTATTGACAGTTGAGTCTCTCCCACCGGGTACAGCAGTGCACGCAGTACAACCGGCGGTACGTTTTTTTTTTTCTGTACAACTTTTTGGTTGTTTGTTGTTTTGCTGCTTGCCCGGTTTCCCCGCATGCACAGTAACAGTAGTGCACACACGCAGGACAAGTAGTAACCACAAGGTTCCGAACATGGTGGGTGGAATTACTTGGAAGTACTGTGTTTTCTGTGGCACCGAGGTGGCACGGGTTGTCTTCTTCATGCGCCGCGAAGGTCTGTGTTCAAACCGAGCTATTGTTAATGGCTGTGCTATCGCCAGGCCTAAAGACAGCAGTAGACATAGCGCAACGCCTCGCCAATCATCCGAGGCACATGTGACAATGCTGGCATCATGGCGTGTCGGCCGGCAATCTCACAGAACGTCATTCCGACGCCAAACGTGGGCGGGGAACCAAATCAGACCCGTCCAGAAGCGGGGTACACTGCGCAACGCACGAGTCCCCACTCTTAATAACATGCCGGGGAACCAATTATGTTGCTACTCAGGTGCTGGCAGGGAACACGCGAGATACCTCTCCTCGCTGGCGAAATCATCGATCGACATCCTAAGCAAGAACAAGCACGCGTGTTGTTGGCCTCGCTCCAGCGCTGTGCGAGGCTCGGACGGAGCGGAGAACCTGCGAACGTCTCTCCCAAAATGTCACGTCAAGGCGGGCGGCGCTGGCGAAATCATCGATCGACATCCTAAGCAAGAGCAAGCATACGTGTTGTTGGCCTCGCTCCAGCGCTGCGCGAGGCTCGGACGGAGCGGAGAAGCTGCGAACGTCTCGCAATGTGATGTCAAGGCAGGCGGCACTGTTGACCAAGGAGACAAAGGATATCGCAGCAACTCGGTGGTCGAATCCTCCGACCTGGAGTAATGGACCCCGTTTCTTTGCGGACAGACGTGATCCGCGAGAGCTAGTGATAGGCCAAGGACTCCGATAGTGGCAATGCCGCAGCTGGCGGCAGCAAACGGGGGTTTCGGTTGCCTCCTGAGCAAGGGGACTCTCTGGAGATAAGGCGCTTGGTCCACGGCTTGGTTGCTGCGGTAAGCTTTTTTTATACTACTCTATTAGACTATACAGCAGCACCGGCCGTTTGATAAGAAACGTATTATATAATGGTTTTAGCCTAGATTTCTAAGTTTAGAAATGGTGTGTTCTCCACTGACTTCAGTATATGACAGCTGTGTCGAACTTGAGTATATGACAGGAGTGTTCGAGGGGGTGGGGGAGGGGTGGGGGAGTGGGGAGGTGGGGGGTGGGGGAGGAGGGGGGGGGGTTGGGGGGGGGGGGGGGGGGCGAAAGGGCTCTAGGTCGCGTAGATGTAGGGGTTTGCTATACGCGTGGTGCTAGGTCTAGGCGATGGTGCTGCGGGTAGTGGGGAAGGAGGGGGCGGGGGGGGCGGGGGGGGGGGGGGGGGGGGGATTGCAACATTCAGCGGCATGGATGGCTCTAGAAAGATAATGAGGTGATATCCAGATTACTCTGACAGATTTCGATGTTAGGTGGGGCGTCTGAGCAAGAGAGAGAGGGAAAAAAAGGGGGGGGGGGGGGGGATTATAGTGGGCGCCCTTGGAGACGTCAATTTCGCGTCCAGGCTCAAAGCATTTTAGTTTGACATATTTTGTGCCCTCACCAGCATCACCACAGTACATACTGGTACCAAGTATAATTTGGTAAATATTGACGGTTTCTTTTTTGCTCGGCTCAAATTCAAACGTTGTCCAGCTACTACTGTTACTTGTTTTTTTTTTGCATAGACTATACGTACTACAGCGAAAGTCTCCATGTATCTATCTCAGGTTGTGGCGTTGTGCAGACAGGTCGACAGCAACCGAAACCTAAAAAATAGACGTCTATGCTGCCCACCGCCACCAGAAGAGAGTGTCAAAGCAAAGGAGAACATCTATCATCTCTGTTTCGATTTGTATTTTATACCACACACACGGTTTTCGCGCTTTCTTGTGTTTCAGCGGCAGGGAGGATTTCTCACTGCTGTTTCTCCATGCGGCGTATACAACATACACGTAATATTTTTCACTATTATTAGGATACAAAACAGAAAAGGAAAACGACGGCTGAGCTCATGTGTGAGACTCGAATGCGCCGACGGCCGGGACGCTTTACTTTTGGTGTGTATTTTCCCGTGCCACGCTCCGGAGCGGTATCGTTTCTTCGAGGTTGAGTGTTAGCCCCAATTTCTAATACGTTTCAACAATCTCAGGTTGACCTGAGTTTGTCAATAGATCATTCATGTCTTAAATGCGGGTGCCCACTGTACACAACAACACGAGTATTACGTACCTTGCTACGCACTTACTTGCGGTCGTTTTTTGTCTTTAAACAGGTATTATACATTTACGTACACCCTGTTGACCCTGACAGCTACACTGTAGTTGCAAGGGGAGCCGCCGACCTATAGACTATCCTTAATGAGGACTCACAACCCGTAATACGCGCGATCGGAGTATCACACACAGCATGCAAATATGGGTTTCGAGAAAATATTCGATCTCACAGCTGGAGTGTATTTTCATGTTCTATAATAATAGTCTATAGTCTAGACTATAGGTAGATTTACGTACGACTGGTCTGCTCGTGCAGTACACAGGGCACATACAAGTATCACAAGAAACAGGGGGATAATAAGCACGAGCTCATATTTGCGGGGAAAATATAAATTCGGGAGCGTTTAGACTGAAGTGTGAGTGTGGAACACAACGCCTCTCAAATCAGAAATCCAGCCTGAGCCAGCGCTCTCGCTTCTTTTTCGGCGCCCTGTACATGTAGACTACTAATTTAGTCACAACAGATACACGTGCTTGGAGGTACAGCATAGATACATTATACAACTTGTGTGGGTCGCGTGCTGTGTTCAATTGTTCCGTGCGTACAACAATGCAGGCAGCGCAATGGCAGCCTCAATCAGCACGCATTGCATTTTATACAAGTATCGACCCTAAATTTATCGAAGTCACAGCTGACGTGTTAATAATATGTTTTCCAAATCATTTAACAAGACGTCAGGTGTGAGTGCGACGAATTGAATAGTCGCTGCTTTCATCCTTGCAAACTCCGTGATACTCCGGCTGGAGATAGATTAATTCCTCCTTAAATATATAATAATAGCACGGTGTAGGTCAATGTTCCCCTTGGACGCTGCCAGGGTCAACGGGTCAACAGGACAATATTACTTGTCGATGCTCGGTGTGTGCCCATCACTTCACCGCCACGCTCCAGCGACCCCTTTATGGCTGAAACACCCAACCCTCGGTATACTGTTGCTTCAGTGCGCACTGCAATCGGCGCACGCCCCCCGCCCCCCTACTTCACACCGGAGAAGAAATTGAGTCATTCAACGCTGCCATCCACATACAAATGCGCACGTGATGCCGAAGTCCGCGCCGCAAGCGGTTCTAAATAGGATGCTGTAACAATTTCCTGCGACTCGCCGAACCTCTGACGGCGCTTCGCGCTCCGTGCCAGCAATGTAGACCTGCCTGGCTTCGACCCAGGGATACTGTTGGGTGGTCACTCTTGGGGCCTTTTTTTCAGGGGCTCGGGGTCGCTCGGGGCCACTCGCGCGAGTGGCCCTCCTGGTGCCCTCCGGTCTTGAGCTTTTGTGCTGTTTCGATTTTGATGTATGTATAGGCAATGATACGGTAAAAGCTACGCGCTGCGCCAAACAAATGGTCTACAACACCGTGTTTTTTGTCCGCGAGATACAGCGTCACTCGTGCGATAGGGTTACCTCCAACTCGGTTGTGAGAATGGGGTATGATAAGAGTATGATAGAGTACTATATGTACTACAATACCGTACCCAGTAACACGCGTGATCGGAGTATCACAAACTGCCTGCAAATATGAGTTTCGACAAAACCTTCGATCTCACAGCTGGAAGGAGTAGATTTTATTTTTAGAATACCGTACCCTTGGTGGTCTATGTGGGTGTAAACTCGACGTGCTCCATCCCGGCATATAGGGATGCTAGGGTCTGGGGTCTTATATACGACTTCGGCGATGCATGCATGATATGAGTGCACCCCCCCCTCCCCCTCCCCCCCTCGTTGCCTCCTTTCAGCTGAACGTGGCCGGGACGCTGGTGCGGCTCGTGGGCGTGGGCGAAAACTGGGCGGAATTTGCATTCGTGAGTGATTTTACGCTGTTTCTCAGGGAGATGTTCGCGTGTGTTGGTGTGCACATCGAGATCGACTGACGGACCGAGGCTGATCGAGACGGCAGCCGTTTGAGGTGCCTGTCGACGCGCACACGAGGAGCATCGCAGCGTAGACCCATCACCAAAATCAGAATGCCACACCAAGGAGAGCGAAAAGCTGAAAGGGCGGAACGAAAAACAGGTATTGACAAGATATTAAAATGAACGGCGAAGAAATATTAATAGCGACCAAAAAGCGGAAGGCCAAGCACTATAGACGTGGGGGAGAAGACGTAAACTCGAAAGGACAATTACCAACGAACAAGTGCAAACGGAAAGCCAAGAACGACAAAATTCGAAACCCAAAAAACCGAATGAAAGAGGGCTTCACCGGTGTGCGGCAGTCGTCCACTGTGGTGATAGGATGTTTTTTGGATCTCAAGACCCGTGTATAATGACAAGTTCTGGGAATACTTCCCACAAGTGTCAAAAGTCTTTCCTCGACTGCCCCAGCTGCCAACCTGCTCTCGCTTGACAGCCTGATCTACTCATGCTCGAACCCAAACGGATATATTTCCTCCGGACAGACCCGTACACATACAAATTGCCGCGGTGCAGACCTAAGATCGAACCAACGAGTCGGTCGCATCAACTTCCATCTGGGACCGGTCACGATCCCAAGATACTGAAACAACAGCTGTAAAGGACCGAATGGTTCACGAGGCCAGCGTATGTTGTTTTGACTTCAGCATTTCATCAACCCTTTGACTGTTACCGACTCCCACCAATTGCTCCTTTCTGGCTACGATGGTATTGCCATATTGTTCGCGCTCATCCAGAACAATAAAGAGACTCCTCAACCACTTGCTCCTTTCTGGATATTACCACATTGTTTGCGCTCATCAAGAATATCCCCAGAAATATATCCATCGCACCAAGTTCAGAACCAGCCTCGACGCTACTGTTTCTATCCCGTCATTGTTGTCACCGGCACCACCTGCTTGTGTCTTTTGCGTTCTCGCTGTCGCTACCATTGATCTTGCCGTCTCTTCCGTGTTTCCCACGACTTGTGTTTTTGCGACGCAGCCGCTGTACTATGTATTCTTCGATCAAATACTCACGTATCGTTCCCGTTTTCCCTACTGATGTTCCCACTTGTTCTCACCCACCCACCCACCCACCCACCCACCAACCCACCAACCCACCAACCCACACAGTCGCCCGCCCATCCACCGACGTACCCGCCTACCGAACCACTCACCCGCCAACTATGAAAGGCCACGATTCGTGTTTTTTCGTGATGAGCTCGTGGTAACTGATTTTTTAAGCATGCCCGGTTGCGCTTTCGTCGGCACTCTTCTTACACCCCTATCCCCGTCCCTGCCCTCCCTCCGTGTGCCCTCCGTGTGCTACCTTCGACCAATCAGAAACTCGCTACACGGTGTATACCGACCTTACCCTAGGACTGTTGCAGCTCCACGCATTGTCCACCTCCAACTTCAGTCATAGGTGAGTGCGTCCTAACGCGCCGAAATACACCAGGTGTTGCTTTATGTCTTTCATTTATGTTTGTCGTCCCGACCAAACTAACGGTACATCGTCGACCGTCAATTCCCGGCGTATCGACGACCCGATCCGTACCCGGTAAGGAATGGCAACTCCCGGTGAATATCGTTTGTCCTGGAAATAAGCGGCGAGTAGACGAAGCGATCTAGGGGGTCCCACGCTCCTCCCCAAATTGTAGCGACGAAACGACATTTCAGTAAGCCTCCGAAAGCAACGTCCTCTGTCCCTGGTGGTTGGTCAAGGAACCGAATATTTATCTCGACAGAGGAGCCAAACCCAGCGGATGGGAAACCCGCGTTTGTGGACTCTGCATTCCGTACTGACAAAGCTGTTCGAGAGCTCATGGCGTTACACATTGCCGCCGCCGCGATTACAAACAGTTTACCAGAGCTCGGTGCTAATGATGTTAGCTTGCACCCGTTCATATTGAACCCGCCCTCCCACAACCCCCCCCCCCCCTCCGCCCGCCTTGTCGAAACGCCAATCGGAGAACCCAAGCGAGGTACTCGACGGCGTCATGTGTTCCTATATCGTGTACCGCGTCGGATTGTCGACGATTGGAGTCCTAGGGAAGGGCCAGTTTCTCGCACTCTACGTGCTTGGCGGAGCATTCTCTCAATGTAAGAGCACCGCTTTCCACACCACAAACACTTGCACGTTGGCTATCCTCAAGGGTACATGTGGTTTTGACCCGGAGGTCCGAGCCAGGACGGGAGCTTCTGGCGCGGTCTGATTCCTCGTGTGCCTTTTTTATGTATTGTTTGTGCGTTGTCGTCCGGCGGAGGGAGTAAACATGAAACTTGCCGTCACTACCCTTCCACGCACGTGCGTCGTGGGCCAATTTACCTCGGCTTCCTGCACAACGGTTATTTCCGACGCGTAGGTATTTTGTTGAACTGTAACCGCATTTTATCCGCTAGGTGTAAGCCGCTAAAATGAACGGCTCCGCGTCTCACCCAAACAACACGAAAACGCGACAATTAAAACACATGGTGATGCGCATCGCGAGACAAAAACTGCGTTAAGACTTGATGCGACTTGCTTGTATATTGGGTAAACAGCTCGTGCGAGTGGTCCCATAGCCGGTGGAACACGCGCCCTTGAAAAATGACTACAGATTGTAATAGTGACTAGTAAAATACCATCTTAGCATAGTTTTTCGTCGCTATGTCGGTGCAAGCTGACCCTTGCCAGGAATACCACAGGAGTAGCACGTTATAGTCAACCTGATTTCTGACCGAGACGCCTCCTCCACGAATTTTTGTTGAAACCCAATTCTTGTCCAGACGGATCCTTTGCTGCATACCTGGACCATGGGGTGGGTCGTCGGGTTGCATTCCGTTTTGGTTTATCAAGGGTAGATTTTGGGTGGAGTATAGCGCCCCTCATATTTAGAGCCTCAGAAATAATCAGGTGCACCCCTCCCTGCCGGAGCCCACGGCTCAGCTGTGGTGCCCTCCGGACGACTGTAACATAGTGATATGATTGGCGCCTCGGGGCCCCTTTCGGTGCGTTCGTCCAGAGGGGAGCGCGTCCAGCGCAGATTATCTCTCCACGCTCCGCGCAGGTGGTTGTGGCGGATACGTGTCCGTTAATATCTCGTATTCCATAGCTTCTTCGCCTGGGTCATTGTACCTGGCTGCGTGTCTCTCCTGTCTCCCCTTGATCTTGGTTTTGATTTCGCTCGAACTGCAGCTTGCCAGGTAGCGGGCCCGATTGTCATGACCAAGCTCGACCTATCGCCAATACTGCAGGTGATTGTAGCACAGGTTATTACATTCTACCTTCACAGCAATAGTACATTCACTGGATGAGTTAGTACATTCTGTTATATAGTCACAGTACATTTACCAAGGTCGGTATTGCTCTGGCCAAAACGCCGAGCTTCACGGAGAGCGGGGAATGGGTACGTTGGGCGTCGTTGCCCCCACCGTCACCACTTTTGACTGGTTGGAATCCTACTCTTGCCTTGTATGGAAGGGCTCACAAGCTTTCGCAGTGCTCGCGTGTCTTGCATAATGCCTGCCACCTTTATCGGTAAATATCTGATACCCATTTCCCCGCTCTTGTTGGAGTCGCGTATCGTTGCGCAATTAGGTCACACTCGCGAGGGTTCCCCAGCGTAGCACACCGAAGAAAGACGTACAGGGCGTCGCCGGGGTCAAGTGTAGAACACCAATTATCAAAAACAACTGCCGGCGAGTGCTATCGGGGTTAATCACGTGTGATTGATTGCTTCACTGGCCCACCGATTGGAGTGGCACATCGGAAACTGTAGCAGGCCTTGGAAGTTGTAGGGGAGAAGAGCCAAACAACGAGAATGAGTTGACCCGCGGCCTCATGATCCCCACGGCAAAATAATAACTCCGCATGTGCAGCTTCGTGGCTCCTCTTTGGTTCTTCTTCTGATACTGCTGCAGTTTTCTTCTCGTACGTGTTCTTGCTCTCTGCATGTGTCTGGCGCTCTCGCTAAATCGTTTATCGACCGGCATACAGTGCCCTTCTCTTTACCCGGCTAGTGTGTCACTTGAGCTTCACTGCAGACCAAGGCTACGGTAGGGGGGGTACCCCCATTTTCACTGGTGTGTTTGAGCCACTCGCACGAGTAGCTCTGTACCCTACGGATGAAGATGGTTTAGGAACTTGGTTTGCCGCAGCTTGGATCACCTTTGCGTTGCGGATTGATTTCGTCAATGTAAAACATAAAGAAAACGTAAGATTGCATTGGAACAAAGGGGTTACTCGCGCGAGTGACCCCTAGCCACTGAAATAAAAGGCCCAAAAGGGGACCCCCCTACCGTAGCCTGGGTCTGCAACGATATGTCGTCCTCTCTCAGATGTTTGGGTCCAACACGGCACATTCAGAGTCGAGTCGGGTATCTCTTTTTGATGACATACTTACGTACTGGTCGCTCTCACCGGAAGAAACAGACGCCATAGTATTTAAAGCACACGATGTTGCCCCCCCCTCCCCCCGCCCCCAGCTTTGAACGGCGGAACTATATAACAAACTCCTTGGATATCTTGTCGCAGGTGGACCCGTCGTTCTGGTCCAGTGGGGGCTAGGGACCTGCTATTTCTTTGATGACATGGTATTGGCGAATCATGCCTCCCAGGTAGGGAGATCGAGCATAGCCCTGACACCGAACTAAGAATGTTGGGGAAAGAAACCACAACGTTTCAAAACAAAATAGGACGCAGTCGGAGCTAATAGGCACGTTTGATTGCCACGAATACGACTAAGTCCCCCTTACAACCCGATCTTGAGGATGCGGCCTAGCAGAGAAATTGCCGCTTTGGTTGGGCTTGCGAATGAACGGACACATCGCTGTTGGCACTGGTGTATTAGCCGGCTCTGTTCGGCTCGTTCATGTTGCGCTCGCACCCGCCACGGACACTAACTGTAATCCGCGAACAACATGAATCGACCGGAACTTGGAGGGCACCATAAGCCTTCGAGAAAATGCACAGCAGCGGGGCATCTAACATCAGGAGCTCTGTGCTCCGCACCCAACACTTGACTTTGAGAGAAAATAAAATTGCAACCCAATGAGCGACCCCATGGCCTATTAGTAGGCGTATCACAAATTCGTTTGCAAACGTCAAACGGTATTCAGTCGATTTTGGTTAGTTCCTCGTTTGTCAAAGCCAGAATTGATTTCGTCTCAAAAGGGCTACCGCCATCGCAACGAGCATCTTCGAGGCGGCGCACATCGAGACGGGCGCTGCCGGCACCATGTTTGTGTGTATGTGCTGCCGACTGAGCGCGACCACGAAGCCCTCGGTTTCCGAACGCAGTTATCCGAACGGCAATAGCTCCCACACATCCTGTGGCCGCTGCACGCATCATGGAGGATAGTTTATACGCTCTTTCATTGGCCGAGAGCTATGTGGTGGTTCTCGCATATCGGAACAACAAAAAATCTCGAAAGTAGCGCAGCTGCGTTTTCTCGCCCTTTTTCTGGCTCGTTTTGGGGTACGGGTTGGGGTCAGGGTTGGGGTCAGGGTTGGGGCCAGGGTCAGGGTTAGGGTTAGGGCTAGGTGTTAGGTTAGGTATACGCCCCTACCTTGATCTCGCAGGAAGTGCTTCCTAGCTCGCAAACGCGAACAGCCTCGTATCGCCCGAAAGATCCTCGCGACCAGATCGCTAGGTGAGCTCGGTTGCTAAGGCACACAATACTCTCTATACAGTGGTAGTGATCCGCGTGGGCTCTTTAGATGAACGCCCCAAGGGAATCTGCGCGCGCTACAAGATGCCCTCTCCGCCTCTCCCTCGACTCATCTCTGCTAAGTTCCCTTTCTCTCCATTCTTCCTTCCCCCCTCCTCCCTTTCCCTCCTCGGCCTCCGCTTTCTTAGTCAGATTATGACCAGGAACATCCCTTTTGAGGTTGACATCGCGGGCCAAATCTTCCAATGTTTCTTCGTGTTCACGCTGCTGCAGGTGGCTCTAAACGACCAGCTCGAACATCTAATATGGACCGGGTCAGGCCAAGAGATTTGGCGTAGGCTCAGAGCCGTGGCGGCCGGATATTTGGTTGCGACCGCCACCCGTGGACGCTCTCGACACGACAACCTCACAAACCTTAACTTTCCCGTCTTGCCGTCCTAGTGTAGGCTGTTAATAGGCATTGGGTGGTATTTCTTGGCAAGCGTTTGGTTAAGGTGGCGCATCTAGCGCGCAAAGGTCAGCCCCCCTCCCTGAACATGGACGTATCGACAGCTTCCTCTTTTATGTGGTGTTGTGGACAAGCATACGGCACCGTAGAGTGTGGAATACGAACTATGAATGCACCAACATTTATAGCGGTTCGCCGTACATGTTCTCCGTGCTAGTTCCACACCGAGTTGGAATGAATGGCGGTGGGGTTGCTCCGGCGGTATTGGGTCTCGAGTCATACTCCCATAACGTAATCCCCTCACCTACTTCCGATACCAGGGTATGCCAAGCATGAACGTGTTGTTGTATCTGCTCGACTCTTGCTGCACGTATCAGAGTCTGCATCTGCTGGTTGTGATAGCGCTCCCCTCATTTTTCCATAATCTGCAGACCGGAATGACTCCATCCTTTACAGCAGTGGGTCAGTACATCCCTTTAGGCGTCGATGTGCATGTATGTATAGATCTATAGTCTCGTCCAGGCTATGCTCGTACACGCACTGGAGCAGTACTTTTCGTTGTGTTTGGCTCCAGGGGACATAGCTTTGCTTTGTTTTGTTCTTGGTGCTCGTTTTCTACCCAACGGGTTTCCGAGAGTTTTGCTTTGTGTGTTTCTGCGTGGGTGAGCTAGGCCTCCAAGCAGCTCGATTTTGTAATGCACGAATTTATCCAGTGTTTTTTCTTAGAAAATCAGGGGTGTGGGACTAAGTTGTGAATCGCCCGCTTCCAATGCAGTCTAATGTCGATATACTCAAAATAAAATACTCAAAAGTCTGGCTTGGCGGCCAATCCATTTCCGTTCAGCGTGCCCTAGCTAGCCTGCACGCGTCGAGCTGCAGCCAAGATTGGTCTTGGGGGGCTCGTATAGTTTTTTCCCTACAATCCCCTGGGACCCCGATTCCCCGACAGACATGCTTCATTCTCTTTATCAAACACAATAATAAACATCACTTTGTCTGTTACTTTTTTTTCTTGCGTGCAGACAAAACTACCCTATTCTCGTTCACCTTTTAGATTTTTTGTAGGCATGTCTACGTAGACTAGACTATAGGTTTACATTAATACGGCCCCAAAGGACGAGCTACAAGTACAACACGAACAGTAGCGTTGGCGTGTCCTCAAGGAAGCGGCAGTGCCATGACAACTTGTAAGAAACGAATACAGATAGATTGGGTGTCCGCATATCCTCAGCTTAGACGGAAAGTAGGTTGCGAGGCAAGCAATATACTGGTAAGCAAGCGTGTGTTCTCCGGGGGTGAGACGGCGAATCGGGAGATCGCCGGGACCTCAGTGCGTGATAAAAACCAATTCGACAACACACACCAAAGTATATTTCCACTTGTAGGAAGAAGTAGGCGGCATGCTCCACAAGGTATGGTGCATAGTAGGAGTAATACTATTACGGAGGACGACAGTAAATAGGACCAAATATTGTTAGTAAAAATAGATGAATATATATAGGTTTTTGTGTCCACCGTAGGTCCTATTTACTAGGGTCCCCCGTAATATTAATAGTAGTAGCTACGTGAGTCCGGAGCTGAAACTACAAAAAGGGAGGAAACCGGTGCAACTATGCAAATGCAGTATATGGGATGGAACGAAACGACAAACGTATTTTTTTTCTTGTGGGTGCCGAGTTTACAACAACGAGGGGGTGTCTCGGGCAATTCAACGGGGCGCCAACGCCTAGCACATACCCGACGTTGAACGGACGTTGAGGCGATCCATGCTCTCATACGAGGGTGGACTAATGAATCGTCCGACTTTCAGACGTTGTCATAGCCCCTGGAACTCCCGACGTCAAGCGTATCATACATACGTTGCGCCTTTTGGGGTCTCGATAAACGGTGTCCAGAGGGTAGGTGACTCGCTTCCCCCCCCCCCCCATTGTGGCAACGAGCCCCCGATTTGCATATACGTTGTGGTTATTGGAGGGCGCGTACGAAAATATCATAAGGGTTAGGACTACGCGCCCTTTGTGGCAAGAGGGTGGTCCCCTATCTTGTGGCAAGGGCTTCTTGTGGCAAGGGGGGAGGGTCCTCCGCTTTTTCGCAAGGGGAGGGGCCCCGGTCCTTGTAATAAGAGGGTAACTCCCGCACCTTGTGGCATCGGAAAGAAACCTCCACCTTGCGGCAAAGAAGCAGGCCCCCCTCCAAGGGGTGGGTGGTTCTCCCACCTTGTGGCAAGAAGGGAGGTCCCCCTCCTAGCGGCAGGAGGGGGGGCTCCCCACCTGGCGGCAGGTGGAGGGGGTTCCCCGCCTTGTGGGGCGGGGGGCGGAGCGGGGCGTCGACCCGTTCAAGATATTTATTCGGAATAGCACAACGCTGGCTTTCTGAGAAATCACCAAGAACACGTGAATGAGAGGCATCGCAAGTTCATACCTCTTGTTCCATGTGGTGGCGGTCTTGGCCTTGCATGTAGAACCCGACCCGTCGACGCATCACCCTCAACCCACCTCGCCGATACTTTATCTAGCAAGCGGATACGACGCCCCGCTCTCCCATCGCGCGTGCAGCTCATGACTTGCAGGCCTTAATCAGCTTCCCCCCCTCCCGTATCTATGTGACTACCCCTTGGCTGCGGCGGGCTATCTGCGGATACATGTCAAATTTTCAATCCAAATATCTGATACAAGTGACCAACCTCCCTCGACCGTCAACTCCCCATTGCATTAGTAGTTATCTATATACTAAAAAAAAACGACCTTGGTGGCAACTCGAGTGGTTTCCTGGCCAAAAAAACATTTGCATGATTAGCTGTCCAGCATCAATCCTCATGCCACATTATTACCCCTCTTTGTGAAAATTCCGCCCTTCCCCTAATTGCTTCGACGGCGATCGTGTTGACAACTACCAGGTATGAAATAGACCCCATCCCATATAAGTAAACCCTTCGCGTTGCACCGTCCAGCCAGTCGTCCGGCATCTAAGTAAACCCCGGCACCTGAACGCGCGACGACCTCTCTTCCTGACGCATAAATATAGGCTGTGTAAAGCGGGAATCCTACTGATAGTCACGGCCGGGTAAAGTAGCGTATCCGCCTCCCGTACGACGGACCACCCACCTAATCTCGATGCGAGTGTTTCAATACCATCAGAGAATTGGGAGATGGGAAGTTAGCCTGGCAGGTACGGGACGAGGCCTGGAGCTGCGACGGTGCGGCGTGTACTCAGATGACGCCATCCATTGCCAACATGATAACATGCAGAAAATGAACCTCGAAATTGCGCATCGCTTACACGGCACTACTCGCTCAGTTGAAGGACAAGGTGATACACGTGTTGCACTTTGGTGCGGAAACAGCTAGGTGGTTTGTAGGCGTGCCGAATCACCGCTATCCCCTATTCTCTTTGCTCACTATCATGAACACGTTTTCGATGGCCACCCTGGGAGGTTGTCCTCAATCGGAAGTCAGAGCGCTCAATCGTTTGTCCAATGAATGGAACCTCGTCCAGCTTGCACGTTTTTAAAGCAGCAGGAAGAAGGCCTGCGCTGTACTGCCCCCGGCGCAACCGTTCCACGACTATGCGACTACCAATCATCAACGGCTTATATTGCGCCGCTGAGCACTCTCACTACCCCGAAAGAAGGTGGGGAAACAAGGGGTCGTCCTCGAGAGGAAACAACGGGGATGGCAGCGGTGCTGGTTGGCTAAGTGTATTCGCAAGAGCCTCAAGTAGCCCACGCACTAAGTGACGAAGGAGTCCATCTATATGGAAGAGTAGGGGTCCATTACAAACGAGGAGAGAAAGCCGGACCAAGGTGGGGGGGGGGACGATAGGTAAGGGGGGCGGCTATCCAGCTCCGCCGAACGACTTCAACGTGACATGAAGATTAACGTTCCGTGTGCACACACATCAGGCACCTCACCGGCGATGCCACGTTGACGGTACAGCCGAGACGATCGGTTCGTCCGACGGGAATACGGTAGGCGCTCCCTCGACCTCAGGGCATGGAGGGGGGGGGGTTGACCCCAGCGTAGCATCAAATCGCGGCTAAAGGTAATCATCTTCTTCTTATTTGCAATATCATTTGGTCTAGTCTACACATACCTTTATGGACCGTGGGTTTGTTAATCGGTCTGCATTTTGGGTTTACTCAATATCAGTTTTTTGTGTTGTAATGTTGCGTATTGGTGTATAGAGACCTCCTCAACGAAGGTGCCTCAGAACGTAACGGCTGCGCCTCTTCCGTGGAATGTGTCGATCGAACATCATAACATCACAACATCAGTACATCATAATCATTACAGCTGAAACCGGGCGGCAGAGTCAACCCACGGTGTTATATACGCGGGTGCATGCAGCAGATTGCAAGAATTTTCTGAGATCCCAACATGAGGAGCTCAATATCTCACCATCATCACCCGAACCATGACTTCAGAGGCGTTCAACGGCGCAACCCGACCAACAATCCTATGCGCTAGTCCATCAAACAATCAAACAACTGCCTGAGGTATACACGTTAAAGTATCAGACTGAAAACCGGTAATTGCGCACTTGAGAGCTCTCGGGACGCGTTTTTTCGATATCTAGACTAGACTAGAGGTAGCACTCTTTCAGGTTATTTTTTTTATTTGAATGACGGGACTCAATAGTCCAAAAACGTCGGAATGGCATTGTTTTCAGCAACACAATTAATTGACAATAATATGTTTTTCCCGCGTACAGCCAGGCCACGGGTTTGTTTGTCCACAAAGAAGTCGAACCTTGAGTTTTCTCGAAACCAGTTTTTGCCGCACAGGGGTATTATAGGGTAAAAGTGAGGAGTGGCATTAGAAAAATAGTAGTGCAGCCTCTACCGTATCGTGTGTCTCACCTTTGAACTAGGCTGGCCAGAAGCGCTGCGGCCAAAACGGGCAACCCGCCGGGTACCGTGGGATGACTCAGCAGCACTGGGCTGGGACGCGACGCGTGCTACGATACAGGTAGCTCTTTTTGGCCTGGAATGGGTTGTGGATGACGGGGCTCCTTGACCGGAATCGTCGGAACTTGACGCGATTTTTTTGGCAGCGTTTTTTTTTTTAATACGCTAGGCCGTGGGTTTGGTTTGTTGATCGGGTTGCCCGTTCCGTGTACTCGAAAAATTTTTTTCTTGGTTGAGGTATGTAGCTCTTCAAGCGAGGGGCATCGGAAAACCACATCGAGCAGCTCTACGGTAGCATGTGTCCAATGGTTGGGCTGCTGGTAGGGCCAACGGTAGAGTACGGTATGGAGCACTGTAGGACCGTTCCGTATGTTTTTCCCACTGTGGTAAAGGGCAGGAACAATTATTGAGGTCGTTCATCATGCACAGATGGCATCATCGTGATTGCAGGCACGAATGAGACATGCGGCGGACAGTTTTGTGCCGAAATAATTGGGAAAAATCGTCGCGAGCAACATGGGAGGGGCGACTTGGTACATGCGTTGCGCTTTCAACACGTGATTAGGATTTTAGGGCATACTGCAGAATACACAGAAGGCGTGGAACGGTCATATGTTGATTCGATTTGTTGCGAACTGATCGTCTGGCATCCCCGCGACTCCCGGATTGGGACAATAACCCACTGTGGTCACACCGGGGAGTTGGGTAGACAGGTTGGCGTTGCTGTTGACAATGGCGAGGCTGGGCATCTCAAGAGCCGTGCATTATGTGGCCCGCCAACATCACAACCGAAAGGCACCGGCAGGCAGTTCTGAGTGATATGGCAAACCTCTACGTGGGATAGGACTGACGTTCGTGTGAGGTTCAGGGTCGAATTTTAACTGCCGTCGCCCCAGTGATCTAGTAGTTACCCTCGAATACTACTGGCGTTGGTCCTTGAGTTCGATTTCCTCCGCGGTGAGATTTCCACTTTATTTGCAAAAATGCGAAAAGGGGGTCAACTGCTGAGAGCGCCAGGCTGCGTGGGTAGTTACAATTCGACGCGAGTCGACGAGGCAAGAAAATGCTGAATTATTCTCGCAATATAAACAATGCAATGCACGCGCAGCGTAGTGGGGAGGGGGGAGAAGGGACCGCTATGTGGCCCCGAATCTGAGTTACTACTGGGATGGAGCACGAGAGTAGTGCGAGGATAATGAATGGGATGCAGAAAAAAAAGGTCACATCGACCACGCCGACAAGTCTAACGACAGCCATGTAATATCAAGGACGGTAGCCCATTCCCTGGACAGCGCGGCCATCAGTTGAGCAAGTAGCACCCGGACGTGGGTGTAAACGTTTTCCCCACCAGATAGGTAGAGCACGCCACCCTAGGTGACGAGGTGAAGGCGGCCTTATTCACGGGCAGTGTGTCTTTACTTGCCCACAGCAAAGTGGTATATATGAACTTGGGCTTTGAGGACAACTAGGGAAATAGCGTTGACTGTGATAAACCCCCTCAACTCTGCTCGGAGCGAATACATTCACGTGCGTTTCTATTTCCTTCGGGAGCCACGCGGTTAAAAATTCAGTGTTTCAGTTTGTAGCATCGTGGGAACACCGCTCACACACATATAGTATAGTCTATATATCTTGACGAAAGCCCTTGCTTCGATTGCTTCCAAAGGTACAAATACCACGTAGGTTCTTGTACAATTTCCCGAGGTGAATGCCGGTTTTGAGCATTTACCAGCGATTGACACCAACTTTGAGTCGTGCGAGGAAGAAACTGTCTGTCCTGTTGTCATCGCCGTCGCCCCGCGCTACTTCGAGGGGCATGCCTGGGTAGGGACTCACTTGGACTTTGTTTTCTGGCCATGGTCGCCGTGCGGTATGCGCCCGTTATTTCTATGCAAATTGCAACCAGGTTTGCAATGTACCTGGAAGTGTTTTTGCGGGGTTTCTTGCTCGACGTCTCGGTTCCCGTCTGCAGAATTGCCGCTGATTGTTCTTATACTTCCTGGCTTGTCGTGAGTGTCCCTTCGCTCTCTCGTCACTGATGTGAAGAGCTATAAGTAGAGGAAGGCTGTCCATTTGTTTGGATCAAATAGTAATAAAAAATTGTGGTTATAACTTTGTAGAAGACTGCGTGCACTTTCGCGCGCGTTATGAAGAGGTGTCGGCTCGGAGAGATCGAGCACCGATGGTCCCCTTTCCCACGTTCTGTCTGCACTATTGCAACCAAATAAAGCACTCTCAGACCCGCGGAGCGGTCAGACCGTGCGGATTTGGTATTCAGGGGCACTGGAACATGATCAGCATCCCGCTCCAGATAGGTCCCAACTCATTGCCACATTGAAAAAACCATTTCATACTAGTGGAGCAGTGAGGGATTATTAGTCTACCCCTCCTGAAACATGATGAAACACCTTATTTCCAACAACAGCACTGTACTGTGCTGTGCTGTGCTGTGCTGTGCTGTGCTGTGCCGTGCCGTGCTGTGCTGTGCTGTGCTGTGCTGCAGTGTGTCCCCGAAATCGTGTGTGCGGCTAATAGCTTTCGCTTTGGCGAGTAACCGACAACGCTCGCCGTGTTCCGCTGCCGCGACAGTATGCGAGCATCCATGCGACTGAATGCCTGCGATAGCGAATATTCTCGATGTGGGCCAGGGTCTACTGCTGTGCGCGATCCACACTGCTGCTACAATGGACTGCGCAATATGCGCAGTCTAGTCTACTACGCTTGTGCTTGGTAACGCCAAGAAACACTTCCTGGTTAATGATGTAGCCATTATTATGGACAGCATGGTGTGCCTCCAACCAAAGACGGGAAAGGGTTCGAAGAAGGGCCAGAGCCAGGCCGCTAAAGTAGACGGGTAGCAAGATTAGGAGGTCTAGTCTAGTCTGGTCTAGACTATACCGTGGACGTTGTTGTGAATAAAATACTACCGGGGCATGATACGGGAGTTTATCATATCATAACAATTATGAGGATATGAACGGCGTTGAGATATTGTACAGCTATAGACTAGTCTAGTCTAATAGCATTAGACCCCGAGCCCGCGAGAGCTGCGGCGGCCCGGGCATGCAGGGTAGCCTCCGCCTCAGCGCTGGCGGTGGCAGGCGCCGCGGCACCCGGCGAATCACCCCTCGTCGAAGAGACAGCCCGCAGCGCTCGCCACAGCAGTAGTCACGAATTGTCACAGCGGCAGTCACCACAGCAGTCCCGGCGAAGTCTCACAGCAACAGTCGCAGCGAATCTCGCTTACAGCAGAAGCCAGCCAGTCTATCACACCTTGAACCTGTCTCGCTGACGATGCTTCTCTCTTCTCTGCGCGCTTCGCTTGCTAGTCAACAACCAGGCAGACTGATCCAAGGTTCCCTTTGCTACGTATACCAGGACAAGTACAAGTAACCACCCGCGTTGATCTCATTGGTCGACGTGCAATAACCCCAGCCAAACTTCTTCGGTATACGTACGTACAAAACCCTTATTTTCTCGTGCAGCAAATACCCGTACAGCCGTTTACAGCCGTTTATTTACAGTCCATGCCAACCGAATAATATAAAAAAATCAAGAATAATTTCTTTAATTCTACCAGCGTACGGAAAAACAAGTTTGCGGTCTATTCGAATATGAAAACGGTTCCAAACAAAGGGTATACTGTACCTGGTAGTCTACTCGTACCAGAAGAACAAAGGATATACTCCGGAGTATTTCTTTTTTTCTGGTACCAGGTAGAACTATAGACTAGTGTGTACCCTTTGTTTTCCGATATGATCCGAAGATCATAGACGGACCGTGCATGCCACCACACTCAACATCCTGCACCTCTTCTTGCCGAAGGCGAGAGCCCTCCAGTTAAAGCCTTTTCGCAGGGCGCAAGCCTCCCGCCCTCGTCTTACAACATGCTTTATGGGCACCACACGGCGAAAACGCTCTTTGTTTCGTTGGTGGCTTGTTATCTGCGGGGTTCGGCGAACAGCTTGCCATATCCTTCGCTGAGCGTCGTAGAGCGTGCTCTTTTGACGACAGCACAGGATTCATTCGACGGTCACGCCAGGGGCTTCGAAGCGGCTGCGCAATGGAGCGGAGACAAACTCCGAGCAAGCGACGGCAACACACGCGCGCCGCACTTGGTCTGCACCGAGTACGGCCGCGGTCGTGAGGCAATGTCTCGTCTTGCGTTGTTTCTGTCGCCCGAGGCTGTGCGGCCTGTAGCTCACTCAAGCGCCCACGGGGCGTGCTTTTTCGTTACGGCGTCCCATTTTGAATCACGGGCGTTATCGGACCACCCTCATCTCGGACTGCTCAGCATCTCGCCATTCCCATCCGCGCTGAAGGTCGCACCCGGCGTCCTGGAACATAGCGCTAGTCGAGACCAGAAGGGCGAGGGTTCGGCTAGACTAGCCACAACCCATGGACAAGCGATGCGTCTGAGCAACGTGGAAGGCCTCGAGATAGAGTTATCGCCAGGCACACTGCCAGCACACTCGTCTCAAGCTGACGTTCTCATCGCCCAGTTGTTGCACGACCTAATGTCGGAGTCGATTAGCCTCCACTCTACCAACGTGTGGTCGGATCCGACGGTTGCAAACGGGGAGCACCTCACTACACCGGTAGGAGCATTGCTTGGGAGGGAGTGGAGAACGGCTGCTACAATGGTGCACGAGCTAAGCGAGTCGGGAAGGACAACTCCTGGTGATGTTTGCTCGTGGGGTAGCATCTCCATGCATCACGCTGCGAACGATCTGCTGCTGGTTTCAGGTGCGCTCCTCCGATGTATCCTATTATTGCGTACAGCAGCACTGCTTAAGTACAACGTCTAGCAGTCTACCGCGCACGAGCTGCCCATTTGGACGTAAACGTAAGGATCGTTGTGATTGATATAAAATGATCACACGGTCCTTATAATTACGAAAAAATTCATATGTGCAACATACCTGGTATAGTCGAGTCTACAGCAGTGCAGGACACCTAATACTTGTACGTACCTGGTAAAAGAAACAGGAATTCCGACTCGGTCAGGCTGGATTTCTTCTTGAAAAACAGGGTGCGCTCTAGCCTAACTTTAGTAGGTGCCGAATTCTTATTTTGCTGCAAATCTCGGCCTGACCTCTTGTTGCCGTGTATATTGTGTTCACGTACTAAAATGTACCCGGTGTCACAGCACTCCGTACCATTTAATTATTCGTGTGTTTCTTTATACTGTGTTCCTGTTCTCGTGTTGGTTGTGTTAAGTAACGTTTCTGGGATTTTACTCTATAGTCTAGACTAGTCTATGCAGGAAATCTTAATGTTTGTGTTCTTCGCCGTTCCTCCGCAATGCTCGTCATGCTTGGCTCCCTCATCCGACCGGATCCCCACCCCGCCCAGTCTTGAACCTCCAGATTGACCTTGGATACTCTATTATTAATTAATTAGACTAGACAAGTGTGACGTCCAATAAACGGTCTGTGATAATATCATCGTGGTCGTTGAGATCACGATCACGCCTGTTAACAAGCGAGGTGTAATTGCCGTCGGCATTACTGAAACGTTTCTGGGATTTTACTCTATAGTCTAGACTAGTCTATGCAGGAAATCTTAATGTTTGTGTTCTTCGCCGTTCCTCCGCAATGCTCGTCATGCTTGGCTCCCTCATCCGACCGGATCCCCACCCCGCCCAGTCTTGAACCTCCAGATTGACCTTGGATACTCTATTATTAATTAATTAGACTAGACAAGTGTGACGTCCAATAAACGGTCTGTGATAATATCATCGTGGTCGTTGAGATCACGATCACGCCTGTTAACAAGCGAGGTGTAATTGCCGTCGGCATTACTGAAACGTTTCTGGGATTTTACTCTATAGTCTAGACTAGTCTATGCAGGAAATCTTAATGTTTGTGTTCTTCGCCGTTCCTCCGCAATGCTCGTCATGCTTGGCTCCCTCATCCGACCGGATCCCCACCCCGCCCAGTCTTGAACCTCCAGATTGACCTTGGATACTCTATTATTAATTAATTAGACTAGACAAGTGTGACGTCCAATAAACGGTCTGTGATAATATCATCGTGGTCGTTGAGATCACGATCACGCCTGTTAACAAGCGAGGTGTAATTGCCGTCGGCATTACTGAAACGTTTCTGGGATTTTACTCTATAGTCTAGACTAGTCTATGCAGGAAATCTTAATGTTTGTGTTCTTCGCCGTTCCTCCGCAATGCTCGTCATGCTTGGCTCCCTCATCCGACCGGATCCCCACCCCGCCCAGTCTTGAACCTCCAGATTGACCTTGGATACTCTATTATTAATTAATTAGACTAGACAAGTGTGACGTCCAATAAACGGTCTGTGATAATATCATCGTGGTCGTTGAGATCACGATCACGCCTGTTAACAAGCGAGGTGTAATTGCCGTCGGCATTACTGAAACGTTTCTGGGATTTTACTCTATAGTCTAGACTAGTCTATGCAGGAAATCTTAATGTTTGTGTTCTTCGCCGTTCCTCCGCAATGCTCGTCATGCTTGGCTCCCTCATCCGACCGGATCCCCACCCCGCCCAGTCTTGAACCTCCAGATTGACCTTGGATACTCTATTATTAATTAATTAGACTAGACAAGTGTGACGTCCAATAAACGGTCTGTGATAATATCATCGTGGTCGTTGAGATCACGATCACGCCTGTTAACAAGCGAGGTGTAATTGCCGTCGGCATTACTGAAACGTTTCTGGGATTTTACTCTATAGTCTAGACTAGTCTATGCAGGAAATCATAATGTTTGTGTTCTTCGCCGTTCCTCCGCAATGCTCGTCATGCTTGGCTCCCTCATCCGACCGGATCCCCACCCCGCCCAGTCTTGAACCTCCAGATTGACCTTGGATACTCTATTATTAATTAATTAGACTAGACAAGTGTGACGTCCAATAAACGGTCTGTGATAATATCATCGTGGTCGTTGAGATCACGATCACGCCTGTTAACAAGCGAGGTGTAATTGCCGTCGGCATTACTGAAACGTTTCTGGGATTTTACTCTATAGTCTAGACTAGTCTATGCAGGAAATCTTAATGTTTGTGTTCTTCGCCGTTCCTCCGCAATGCTCGTCATGCTTGGCTCCCTCATCCGACCGGATCCCCACCCCGCCCAGTCTTGAACCTCCAGATTGACCTTGGATACTCTATTATTAATTAATTAGACTAGACAAGTGTGACGTCCAATAAACGGTCTGTGATAATATCATCGTGGTCGTTGAGATCACGATCACGCCTGTTAACAAGCGAGGTGTAATTGCCGTCGGCATTACTGAAACGTTTCTGGGATTTTACTCTATAGTCTAGACTAGTCTATGCAGGAAATCTTAATGTTTGTGTTCTTCGCCGTTCCTCCGCAATGCTCGTCATGCTTGGCTCCCTCATCCGACCGGATCCCCACCCCGCCCAGTCTTGAACCTCCAGATTGACCTTGGATACTCTATTATTAATTAATTAGACTAGACAAGTGTGACGTCCAATAAACGGTCTGTGATAATATCATCGTGGTCGTTGAGATCACGATCACGCCTGTTAACAAGCGAGGTGTAATTGCCGTCGGCATTACTGAAACGTTTCTGGGATTTTACTCTATAGTCTAGACTAGTCTATGCAGGAAATCTTAATGTTTGTGTTCTTCGCCGTTCCTCCGCAATGCTCGTCATGCTTGGCTCCCTCATCCGACCGGATCCCCACCCCGCCCAGTCTTGAACCTCCAGATTGACCTTGGATACTCTATTATTAATTAATTAGACTAGACAAGTGTGACGTCCAATAAACGGTCTGTGATAATATCATCGTGGTCGTTGAGATCACGATCACGCCTGTTAACAAGCGAGGTGTAATTGCCGTCGGCATTACTGAAACGTTTCTGGGATTTTACTCTATAGTCTAGACTAGTCTATGCAGGAAATCTTAATGTTTGTGTTCTTCGCCGTTCCTCCGCAATGCTCGTCATGCTTGGCTCCCTCATCCGACCGGATCCCCACCCCGCCCAGTCTTGAACCTCCAGATTGACCTTGGATACTCTATTATTAATTAATTAGACTAGACAAGTGTGACGTCCAATAAACGGTCTGTGATAATATCATCGTGGTCGTTGAGATCACGATCACGCCTGTTAACAAGCGAGGTGTAATTGCCGTCGGCATTACTGAAACGTTTCTGGGATTTTACTCTATAGTCTAGACTAGTCTATGCAGGAAATCTTAATGTTTGTGTTCTTCGCCGTTCCTCCGCAATGCTCGTCATGCTTGGCTCCCTCATCCGACCGGATCCCCACCCCGCCCAGTCTTGAACTTCCAGATTGACCTTGGATACTCTATTATTAATTAATTAGACTAGACAAGTGTGACGTCCAATAAACGGTCTGTGATAATATCATCGTGGTCGTTGAGATCACGATCACGCCTGTTAACAAGCGAGGTGTAATTGCCGTCGGCATTACTGAAACGTTTCTGGGATTTTACTCTATAGTCTAGACTAGTCTATGCAGGAAATCTTAATGTTTGTGTTCTTCGCCGTTCCTCCGCAATGCTCGTCATGCTTGGCTCCCTCATCCGACCGGATCCCCACCCCGCCCAGTCTTGAACCTCCAGATTGACCTTGGATACTCTATTATTAATTAATTAGACTAGACAAGTGTGACGTCCAATAAACGGTCTGTGATAATATCATCGTGGTCGTTGAGATCACGATCACGCCTGTTAACAAGCGAGGTGTAATTGCCGTCGGCATTACTGAAACGTTTCTGGGATTTTACTCTATAGTCTAGACTAGTCTATGCAGGAAATCTTAATGTTTGTGTTCTTCGCCGTTCCTCCGCAATGCTCGTCATGCTTGGCTCCCTCATCCGACCGGATCCCCACCCCGCCCAGTCTTGAACCTCCAGATTGACCTTGGATACTCTATTATTAATTAATTAGACTAGACAAGTGTGACGTCCAATAAACGGTCTGTGATAATATCATCGTGGTCGTTGAGATCACGATCACGCCTGTTAACAAGCGAGGTGTAATTGCCGTCGGCATTACTGAAACGTTTCTGGGATTTTACTCTATAGTCTAGACTAGTCTATGCAGGAAATCTTAATGTTTGTGTTCTTCGCCGTTCCTCCGCAATGCTCGTCATGCTTGGCTCCCTCATCCGACCGGATCCCCACCCCGCCCAGTCTTGAACCTCCAGATTGACCTTGGATACTCTATTATTAATTAATTAGACTAGACAAGTGTGACGTCCAATAAACGGTCTGTGATAATATCATCGTGGTCGTTGAGATCACGATCACGCCTGTTAACAAGCGAGGTGTAATTGCCGTCGGCATTACTGCACCCACAGCGGCAGCAGATATCGTAGGCGACCCAAAGGAAACTCTAGTGTCCCCCGGTCGCCGTCATTGCACGTGGTAGCTTGCTACTTACTTCGGTATCACTTTAACCTAAAGTGCCCTTTTGAGGCACGTGGGCAAATTAAGCGACAGTGCCTCCGGGGGCGCCGTCAGCTAAACTACCCCCCGGTTGCACTTCTACAATCCCTTCACAGTTAGAGAAATATTGGGTTGGGTTAACGTCAATACCGATTTGGGAAGTAAAATATGCGCCTGGGCCGTCCCTCAATTTCCTTCCTGTCTTTGCACGCCAACGTTCACAGCATCAATAACGCAATCGCGACTGCTCGACGAATTTTGCGCAGTTCCTGCCCACAACTGGAGTAGTACTGGTGTGACCAAGTGCATGCCATATGCATTGTTCATTATTAGTCATGTGCCTGATCAGGTATTTACAAGCGCATATTGTGCACTGTGCTTCTGTTCTGCTGTGGTATTACGTATTTCGACACTCTACACTGACCGCTCACCGTGCTGATGGTGACGTACCGTAGTATTTTATCGAAGGACAGAACGAACACTCGATGACCGACTGACGCCGAGCGCGGTAAACCCCTCACCACTTGGTCTCAATGGTACTTTTATGCCTGATGTAATGGCCGGTTAAGATAGCGATCATCATGTGGTGAGCCACTACCATGTACCGAATGGCATCCATCCGTGGAGACCGAAACTGATTGACGCCCGAATCGCTACGTCCGTTTCATCGCGTAGGCCTGGACCATCTCTTGTACAACGGGACCGGGGCGATGGGGAGCGACGAGGAATCGACCGAATTGCGCGTAGCGTGCTTCATGGGCTTGGTTTCGTTCCTGTCCAGCAGGCTGGAGGTCTTGAGAGTGTCGCCCAGGCACGCAACACGCCTTCTGAACGCAGTCGCGCGATCAATGATACAGAGTGCCACATTGACGGAGGCCCCGCTGACGGCCGCAGGCTTGAACGGCACGGGTGAAATCATCCAGGTAAGATTTTGTAGCTGGCCCCAATGCGTAGAGTTTACCCCCTCCGGTCCTGCGAAAGCAAACGGGGCATTAACAGTTATGGGCACGACGCCGACGAAATATACGTCCTTAAAATATTTTCATAAAATATCCATCTGTGTGATTCAAAGCAGCCAGCCGCTAGTACAGCCCACAAGCCGCGAAGATCATTGGTTGAACTCCGGTGTATATGGTTCGCGCTTCGTGATGTTTCCAACCCTGGTGTTTTGTACGGGATGTTTGATGTTTCGTTCGTGGTGCAACTTGAAATAGCGACAACGTCGAAACAGCCGGACGCTTGTACAGCCTACAAGCCACGAAAACCATTCAATGGTTGAACTCCGGTGTGTATAGTTCGCGCTTCGGGATATTGCCAACCTGTTTTTTTACACGGGACGTTTGATGTTCGTACGCCGTGCAACTTGAAATAACGCCAAGGTCGAACAAAAATCTTGCCGGGGAGTTGATATCATGTTGTTTGCGGTTGTCAGGTTATGCAATACATATAGCCGTTGCATTGCGTCGCGGCCCAAACGGAATATACGACACTCGCATGTGGTATGGTGTGGTATGGTATGGTATAGTATGGTATGGTATGGTATGGTATGGTATGGTATGGTATGGTATGGTATGGTATGGTATGGTATGGTATGGTATGGTATGGTATGGTATGGTATGGTATGGTATGGTATGGTATGGTATGGTATGGTATGGTATGGTATGGTATGGTATGGTATGGTATGGTATGGTATGGTATGGTATGGTTTGGTATGGTATGGTATGGTATGGTATGGAATGGAATGGTATGGTATGGTTTGGTATGTTATGTTATGGTATGGTATGGTATGGTATGGTGTGGTATGATGATATGGTATGGCATATAGGGTATGGTATGTTTTGTTAGACGCATGCTACGACAGAGGTTAACATGTGTTCCGAATGACTAGGCTCCTTAACCCAAAAACGTGGGAATGGCATTCATTTCTTGTTTCGCAAGATATTTCCTTTTTTGGGATACCTACGAAGACCGTTGGGTTGTTCGTTGGGTTTCACTTTTTTTTATCGAAACCCAAGTTTGGGCGGGTGGGCTAGTCTATAGACCTCATCGAGAGAGAGGAGACTAACAAGTAAATCGGCGCACGTCTCCTCTACCGTGCGATGTGTGTCTGTGAAGCGTTTCGTGAAAGTGATTTGGCCCGGCCCTTCGAACTTGTGTGTGCCAACAGATCGTCGACACTGGAGTGGACGAGACGTCGTGCTTTTTCGCTGACGGTGATGGACAGACCCTGCCTCACGGGCATTTCTTCGAGGAGCTCGGAATTAAGACACTTGCGCCCACTCCTTCCCCTGCCTCGGAAGCGCCACCTACGTCGGAAACGATATCTTCTATCTCGTTGCCTTCCTCCTCGCCCCCCAAGGCAATCTCTGGATCTTACGCTTTGATCTTCGAGGGCGGAGACCTTTCTACTTACCCCGACCGACGCAAGGTGAGCGCGCCTGAGTCCGTATTTGGGCAGTTGCGGTTGCCCTTTGTTGGTGGAAGATACGACATGTATCTAGGCGTACAACACTAATGTAGTGCATATATTTATCAAAAACTAAAAATACACCTCGTAGACGTAACAGCTAGCTGTGGGATCGAGGATTTCGTCGAAACCCATTTTGTCAATAATATATGTGTGTGATACCCCGATTGCGCGTGCTACGGGGTGTGCATGTCCCCATGGAGGGCGTAGGTCAGCGACTCCCCTCAGGGCTATTAATAGCTAGTCACAGGGTCAACCGGGTGATGCGAAGACGTTCGGCCTTTGGTAAATCTGTGCGGGCAAACATTAAAACCCATTTGGAGGGGGGGGGATCTGACGGTGTGGAACGCACCAGTTTAAATTATGGTATATGTATGTAGTGTCTTATTACCGGTGACGGGAGGGGGGGGGGGGGGTAGCAATAGCTTTAGATCCCGCAATGAATGGGAGCTACTCCACGAATGATGTTAGGCATAAAGAGATGATGGGGGCGGGGGGGCGGCGGGGAGGGGGGGGCGGTTAATTGGATGTTGAAGATCGTACATACCTGGTAATGAATTGGAAGTACTGCACGGATGGCTCGAAAGGTGAAGAGAAATTTTAGGGATCGCCTGCCGCGTTAGTAATAGTGGTTTATGAGTCTTG
Organism: Undaria pinnatifida; assembly: GCA_012845835.1. NCBI lineage: Eukaryota > Phaeophyceae > Laminariales > Alariaceae > Undaria > Undaria pinnatifida. Next base: position 7,251,581 of record JABAKD010000028.1, read on the forward strand.
GTGACTTTAAATTTTGGAACCTGTTTTCAGTAACGGTATTTACTTCGAAATGCTGTTGTTCCTAGACGTTATCACATTCTTATACCCCATTAAACTACGGCATCTGTGTCTCATGTAATGCGTTTTTGTTTTCTTCCTTCAACTACCTATAATTAGAAGTATAGCCTATGCTACGCTGTTGGAGGGCAACATTAAATGAATGGTTTTGTTAGCGGTGGGCGGGCGAGGCGGGGAGAGGGAGGACTTACAGACCGTCTAATGAATATGTGACGGTTCCACTTGCCCTGCTAGTTGTAGACAATGTTGGTGACCCTAGCCATTTGGGTAGACCTTCAGAGCAATAGAGCAACAGAGCAATCACGCCTGGTTATCTGCTAAGCAGCTAGAAGATAATAATTTTGTACGTCGAGGGAAAAATCGATTTAGACGAACCCCTCTCGCGGAGGTCTGGTGTTCACAAATGTCGAGCACTATAGGGGACACTACCGTCCAGCGATAGGATAGTTGGTCATGACCGTATCATTGAACAGCACGACTAGAATATACTGCAGTGACTGCATGAGTGTTAGGTGATCCGCCGGGATGATTCATCAAGCCGAAAAATTATGTCAAGATCTCTAGTTGGTGTAGGCGGTAGTCGTGCTCACGAGCCGACCTGCTTTGTGTGACTGTGGTCTTCGTTAAGGTCAAACACGAGCAGTGAGTGTCTTCTGGCTTTAATATTTCTCGCTAGATTACTTTATTAATAGTAAAAGGATGGTGGACGAGACAAGGGTGCCTGGTACTCTACAATAGGCCGTGGGCGTTTGAGGTCACAACCTGCGTACACAGTAGCATCACACCACAAAAACATCCTGGAAAATCCCGCCACAATCAAAACACACAGCAGGAAGGTCCGCGAACATAAAGTAACACGAGCAGCCGCGTTCGATCCACGGCGGTATGCGACGAAACAAGCTCAACGACTTAGAGCAAGCTCGCCCGCTTATGTAGACACCGGGTTTATGGAAATCAGTAATACGCACGTCTCACAATCGAGAATGCAAGCGAT